>CAAKHB010001448.1:373477-437354 GCA_901007665.1 Aeoliscus strigatus
GGCAGAAAGAGAGATCATGAAGCGGGACAGCCTCCAGTCAGCTCCAGCAAAGGGGCCTCGCTGACCTAGATCCAGGCTGAGTGGGGATGATATTAGCAAAGCAATTAAGGGAGATGACAGCCGTCAGGCAGGGTCAGAATGACAGCGAGCGCACTCGGCCTCTTTCTCCCTCCCTGCTGTAATAGCTATTGATTTTTCCCAAGAAAACAAGAGGCCGTGTCAGCCCAGAGGTGGCGGAATAAGTAAAGAGTTAAAGAAGAGAAAAAAGTTTTGAAAAGGGAGTGACGAGGAGACGGTGGCGGGGAGGGGGGTGGGTTTTAGTCCTCCAAGCTCTTTGCCTGGATGTGTCAAAATCACTCCAGGAATGTCAGACATAATTCCCCCGGAGTTTATTGTGTTGTAACTTCTACTTGAATAAGTTGTTCCATGTTTCTGCCTCGGGGACGAAGAGATGTTTATATTCAGGGCTGAGCGTGGGGAACTTTCCGGGCTGGTTTTAAAGCTAATTTATGCTCAAAAATGTGAATTAGGAGGGAAGCATCCCACTTCCACAGGTACAGATGGACATGGAGGACACCACTGCGGGACAACAGCGCCACCAATGTGGGGAGAAGCTGCTTTAAAACAAAACAAAACAACAACCTGAACATGGGCAGAAAGATGTGATAATCCACGTCCACAGTTTTACACAGTATCACCATTACATGGCAGCCAGATCAAAAATGTACACGGATGATAACGTCAAAACTTGCAGAAACACATACTTTCTTCCTTTGACTCACCATGCTGCATGGCTCCAGAGAAGTACAGAGATGCTCGGCTCCTTGGACATTACAGCAGCGTGGAGACTTTTTAGCCTCTTTAAAATTCACATGACAACTGCAAAGTGCGTCTAGACAGAAAACAGCAGGCTGGAATAAATAAAGCATCTGAATTTGACCAGACCGTCTCACACCTCTCTGATTTAATCTCTCAGGTTCTCCTGGGGAATCTGATATCTCACAACACTGGATTCTAAGAGAGTCATCATTC
Source organism: Aeoliscus strigatus (assembly GCA_901007665.1). Classification (NCBI taxonomy): domain Eukaryota; kingdom Metazoa; phylum Chordata; class Actinopteri; order Syngnathiformes; family Centriscidae; genus Aeoliscus; species Aeoliscus strigatus. The sequence continues at coordinate 374,510 of CAAKHB010001448.1, forward strand.
CGACAGTGGGATGCAAGTCATGATGAGTTTTAGCAAAAGTTTTTTGCTTAGCCGCAGGTGTGAGATCCCCACTGTCAAACCAGTGGCTGAGGTAGAAAAAAAGAAAAGCAGCGGAGAAAACAACATTATGGTAAATCTCATAAAGCCAAATTACAGTGTAGCTGCATTCAAATGCCCCAGGAACCATACAACCAAATCTGATTTACAGCAATTACAAAGGCTGCTTAAATCACAGGCCGATTCCGCCGCCTCAAAGCAGCGCACGTGCTGCTCCATCCCAGCATGCTTTGCTCCAGGCACTTCGATTCAACGACGTCATGTTCAACATCTCCGCTTTCATCTGATCCCTGCGGGTGGTTAGAAGTTTGAAAGCAGCCAAAACAAAAAAGGTACGCATGGAAACGACCTACGGTGTGAGTGGCAAGACGAGATGAAGCGGCAGAGACAGAAAATTGACGAGTGAAATCTTTAACGGCAGCCGGAGGATCGATACGTGGGCGGGCCTGTGAGGCCTCCGTTACCTGAAGGGCTCTTCAGAAAACACCATCAGCCGGGCAATCGCAGTGTCCACGTTGGGGGGAGGCGCGGTGGGGACCCTCCACTTACAGTACACAGGGTACACAGGGTGCAGCTGCTCCTGCTGAGCGCCCGACGCAATCGCTTTGACATCGGCGGTACACGTGTGTCCCGTCCATGAAACCACACCAGTTGTCCACTAAAAGCATAATCAGCAGATTAAGAGGCACTTAGACGGAAGAGACTATACTTAGTAACTATGTAATTAAAGCCAGAACAAATTTTATTTTCAAGGGCCGGAGTAATTGCAGAACTGCAAATCACTTGTAGCACGCCAGTAATCGATCAACGACTGGACGTCTGTGTAATTTCTCTCATCTCTGCTGAAAGACTGAAAGAAAAATAACAATTCAGAAATGAAAGGCAGCAGAGCACGCCAGCCTCGCCACAGTTGGACGGCAGAGGAAAATTGCAGACACATATCTGAGAGGTGGCGTCTACATATGTAGGAACGGAGATACGAGGCGTAATGAGCTGCACTCTGCAGACGGCCATTAAGGCGGGTGTCCGCATTAGGGAGATATCCAAACCAAAATTGGGCAGATGACACTCGCAATTAATTCACGGTACATTTTCAAGCAAAACCTATTGACCGCAGATAAGAAGGTACATCTGAATTCTGTGATAAGAGTCCCTGTTGGGAAATTAATGTTGAGCAGCGAACGTTCGGTTCCTGACAAAACCATGATGTAATCAACGTTAAGAGGAGGTTTTACAGCAGCCGTTGAAAGTTTGCTTTCAAAGTGTATCTTGGTAAATGAGAGCTGAGGTGCTGGAGCTCAGCGACTCACACTGTCAGCGGGTTTTCGAGAGAGACAGAAGGTCGCTGCACTGTGCCACAGCCCGACCCACAAAGCAAAATGAGGAGGAATCTTATTTTTGAAACGCGAAACAGCTTGAGTCAGCTGAACATTTAAGTCTCAGGACCAGAGATATTACATAACACACAGTGTGGGCTGTGTTTTTATATGTGCACCTTGTCATTGTGTAGTTACGTCTCAGACATTTGTGGCCAGTGTCAAAAAATCAGAAATAAAAAGTTGTTTTTTGCAATACTGCGGGAAAAACAATCTAATAAAAATACAATGTCCTTTTCTGCAAAGACAACTCTGTTCCCGGAGCGCACACTGTGTTATATCAAGTTTAGTGCAGCTCGAGACATTAAGTGAAACAATATACCTTATCTGCAATGATAAGCATCGTACAATAGAAGCAATGATACACACAAAGCTTTGATTCATGGGTCACGCCACAGCGCCGCACCGCAGCCTGATACCCTGGGTAAAAATCAATGTGTGTGGAGGCCTCGTGCCGGGGACCGTCTGATGTAGATATCCTTAAATAAGACAGCTGACGTGACTGACATGTTGTGCGCTCTGAAATGGAAAAGTCTGCAGCTTGATATTGTCGGGCTGCAGGAGAGAGAAAGATGCTCTGTTGGAGGGATCAGGCAAATCGTGGTTGACGGGATTTTGCGGCTGAATAGATGGATGTACTTGTGAATGCTGAACGTTTATCAGCCTTCTCTTTCCATTATGTAACCTTTACCTGCGTTCGTCTCATGAAATTTTTAAAATGTAATAAAAGTGATCTATTTCAAATGTCCCATCAATAAAAATCTGTAAATTATGTCTGTCATTACCTGCTGAATTGAATTATGCTTCATCGCAGGTGCTTCCGTACAGCAGCCTGCCATTCCTGCAGCTCGGTGGATGGCTGCTGGCGCTACCGGTACTAAAAAGAAACAACAATAAGCTTGTTTATCTTTTTTTTTTTTTCATTTGTCACATGTCGGCGATCACATATAAAGTGTTTCCTTTTTTTTTTTTTTTTTAAAGCTTGATGATCAAATGCAATGGGCTGTTTGCAGCCCACGCAAATGACTGTGTGTTGGTGAAATGCTGCACAAAGGAGCTTATAAAACCGCTCATTCAACCACCAGACTGGGCACTGAATGGTCATATCATGGTGCCTAAGCAGGTAAAATTTTACCTCCCTGAAAGCAACCTTGTGGGGGAAAAACCGAATGAGACGGCAGATGAGCAACTAAACCTTCATGAGGACACCAGACATAATTTCCCAACTCCATTATGAAGTATTTACGCAAAGTGGAAACACTAATGACACTGCGGCAGCCGTGCCCATTCACAGATATTAGCCTCAGTGGCCTGAATACCCCCCCACCAACCCCCGCTGCGCATGTGTGTGTGTGTGTGTGTGTCAGCCTCTTAGGATTGCATGCCCCTTTAACCACGGGCTGACCTCCTGCAGAGCCGTACGTCTTAATCACCCCAGGGGTCCGCAGGAGACAATACCTCACTGTTTATGTGACAGGAACAGAACAGGGTGTTCGTGACAAACACTTGGTTTTTATGCACGTGTGTTTATGTTCTGCCTCTGTTACGGCCGGGTAACGGCATGTGAACGGAGCGAAGGTCAGGAGGAGGGGGCATGATTACCGTGGTTAGTGTGAGGACTGGTGTGTGTGTGTGTGTGTGTATGTGTGTGTGTGCGTGTGTGTGTGCGTGTGTGTGTGTGAAGAGCCTGACCTTGCTCTTTGCCTTCTCCCCTCCCTTCTTTCTGCACATTTGATTGCTTCTCAGCGGCGAAAGACAATGTCATACATGCACCTCGTGGCATGCAGGTCAGAGGTCACATCATTAGTGACATTACCTTTCTGCTTAGAACATACTTTTACCGGCGACTAAGCCCATTATTTTCTGTCTCTACAGCTAAATGCTTTACTGTGGCGTATCCAGATAAATGCCCTTCAAGTTTTTTTTTCCTTTGTCAGCAGGTGAAGATCCTCCTTGTCTTAATTATAGTGGTGGTGGGTGGATTCTCACCGTGAAGCCGACTTAAACGCAGGGTTCTTTACATTCGGAAAGTGCGTTAACCATGCGGATGAGGCCAATGACTTTATGTCTGGGAAAGAAAGAACCCCATCAGTGCAGGACAACAGCACCAATAAGAATTGGCCACATGTCTGAGGCAGGTTCACCATGTCTTGTACAGGTTGCACTCACTCACTATCCTGATCAAGGAAACGTTAAGAATGGAACAAACTGTTTTCATTGACCTCTAACACCTCGCATCCATCTCAAAAGGTAATACCAGGCAAAATGAGCCACCGTTCACCGCACACGCCACTGCAATTGCTCTTAAACCCTTTGACCTCAACGGTATCGCTAGCATACTCTGCAGTACCACAATTACGTGACTCAGAAACAGTCGAACGGTTCCTGAAAGCTGAGAAGTTCACAGCCAAGTTGCGGTCATTACGGTAATGATTCCCCGGTTTCTGGCAACGGAACCAATGGGATGACAGCAATGACAGCAACATGGCTATTCTGAATTTTAGGAACAAACGCTGGATGTTTGGGAGGATGAACCTAGTGCAACTTCTCAGCTTTTCTCAACATTTTCTGATGGCGCAAATAGTCGTGTAACTCCTAAAGGTTGTCCAAAGTATGCTAGCACAGATGTATGATACCGTCCAGGTTAAAGGGTGATTAGAGGACACTGACCTTACTATTTACTAGTTGACAACTGCTGAATGTGTTTTTTTCCTTTTTTGGAAATAATCCAGAACCGTTTCAGGGACACTGAAGTTGACTACGTGGTTTTATTTACTGGCAGGAAGTCACCTCACTATGATTCACTGCACTGCCCAGCAGGACGTGGATGTGTGTCTGTGCTGCCGTCCCCTGCAGTCTCTTTATTCACCTTCCTCTACAACTAGCCAAGCAGGTAGGCTGCCAGCTGATGGCACCTTTGTCTGAGCGGCTCTGCGTGCTACCAGGAGACATGTTTTCCTCCCCGCAGAAGCTTGTCATCTATCATTACTCGAGGCAGCCTTGAGAATGATTCCGGCAGACAGCTCCGACGTATCGTCTGGGGGACCGGAGTTAACAGCACACTGCTGGGCAAATAAGAGTGATGATTACTTTCCACGGTTTGTAGTAAAAAGAAGAAAGAGAAGTTATTGTGTTGTGTTCCGGTGTGAAATAAGCAGGCAGGAAATAAGCAGGCTCGACAGGCACTTTTGATCACTTGTAAATACCATATAAATCAAAAGGTAGTTTTCCGCTCTGATTATAAAAGGCACATTGATACCAAGAATGTCTGAAACGGTTTTAATCTAAATCTGGATCAGACAAAAGTTCCAAAACGAGAACAACAACCATGAAATGCATCTCATTGCAGGCTGAATGGTGGTGAAGCCAAATAATGGAGAAAAAAAAAGTAAAAAAAAAATGAACCACTCAGAGCTTTATTTAAGTGACAGATGGTGACGCCTTCTTGTCGGTGGGGGAAGCACTGGCCATCAGATATTCCCTTACACACTTCCACATCACTGCTAAAGGTTCACAGAGGAAAACATGTTCGAAGCAAAACTTACTCATGATATAAAACCAGCCTCTGAGGGAAAACTATAGATCACAGTGTCATCTGCAAAGTGTCATTTCGAGCCTGAATAACTTAAGAAGGCTGGTGAATACTGTGAATTGATGGGACAAGGGACAGAGTACGTTTGAAAAGAAGTCCTTCATGCAAGGTTGACTAACCACATCAGAAGGTAAAGAATGTTAATAGCCAGCACATGGCACTCAATTAAATACGGGATTAAGAGCGGAGCCCATTTACCAGCATGACAAACTCTGATAGTCCGTCTAATCTTAGAAATGAGTCGATGCTGCTCCCTGAATTTAAAGATGACAGTTTTGCTGTAAAACCACCAAGAACATGGTGAGATGGGTCCAGGTTTGACTTGACACATGATGTTCATTCACAATCAGACTCACGTTTGATGAAACAAGTACGGTTCAGGAGAGAAGTCAAGCTGCAGCGCTGTACTTCATTTGGCCAACTGAGCGCTGCGTGGACGACAGCAGCTTTAGATCAGAGAGGCCACAGTACCGGGAGCTTCAAGCCAAACAAAAATCATTTTACACCTGAATCCTGGTGAAGAACACACATAATGAGTTCTGCTCGTTAGTGATGCACTGACCCAGGGCGGACACACACACACACACACACACACCCTGTGGCGCCCACGCTTGGTCACCTCGTTCAGGGATCAAAACGCAGTATGTCGTTCTAATCGGTCCTCGCAGTGGGCAACCCCATTAATTCAATTCCATTTCATCAGCGGTGAGCAGACCACCAGAGGGGTCTGTACATTCCTGGGGTCCTGCCGTCCAGGAGTAATCCTGTCTCTTAATGACCTGAGATCAAACTCTAACCCTGTAATTGCTCGGAGAGCGACTCGGTTGTGCCGGAATTGCCAGAGCTTCTCGGAAGGGGAAACAAAGACAGACATAGCTCATTTTCAGGACACGGCGGGTAAGTCAAGCAGAATTAATGGCGCAATGTATCAAATAATTCCGCACAATCAACCCCCCACTAAATCAGGCCACCACTACAGAACACGGCCACATATTACACCGTGTTCGGAGCAAGGACGGCACATTTCAATGGAAGAATTGCAATTTATTACCGTTGCAGAGGAGGGGATGTTTTAGCCACATTAGGTTTGTCTGTTACAAAAACGACAGGGCTGATTGTCATCTACTGCACAGTGCAGCCATTGTTGTGTGTGGTGATCTGTTAGCATTTAGTGTTAATCAGCCTCGTTTTAGATGCTATTTATTGGCTTTTTTTATTTCTCCAAACATTCATGGAAAAATCAGACATAATTATAGAATAATATCATTATTTTGCAACTGCTTCCAGACATGGGTGATGATTTCAGTTGCCAAGCCCAACAGGAACAAAGGCTGATGACGCTGTCAATTTCGGTGTTATGCTCCATGTTTGTTTTTTCCACCACAAATTCAAATTAATGAGAGAACAGAGGGGTGGGGGGGGGTGTTAGTGGTTCTTCCTCTCCCTGCCCCCTTTTCACCAATGCCTGTTACAATCAACCCACATGTTGTCCTGTCTGTAAAAATTCATAACTACATAACACCAACAATGGTCAACCTACCAGGAATTCACCAGTTTGATGTGAAACCTAAACTCACCTACAATATCGTACGTATGTGTCTCAAGCTTTTTGTCTCGTGTCACACAACTACATATTTTAGGAACACGAAATGAAGAATGTTTGACACCTTACCGTACCTTTGGTCTCTGGTGGATGGAGATGCTCATCACAGACAAATTCAATCTTTTGCGTATTTGCCGTCTACACCTGCAAAGAAACAGAAGGAGTTGGTGAGTGTACTCCGTCTTAACATCCATGATAATAGTCTTTGCAAAATGATGGCGATCTGGCATGCCTTCACTTAAAAAAAAGACATTTCTGTGAGGAGCAATCTGCATCTGAAGATATATTACTGCAATCTCTGGTGTGGAGAACAGAGAAACGACTCCTCAGAGACATACGCTGCTGCGCAAATGCTATCAATAACTCTCAAGCGTCCTGAGAGAACATTAGAGCTCAACGGCAGATAATTCGGCAGTAGAAAAGGTCAAACTGGAGGCATATGGCTGGAGTTGTCTGTAGGATTGGCCGCGAATGAACGTCTCGGAGAGAAAGTAACAAAGCACGACAGTTACACACATAAAGGAAAGCGCCGCTGCTTTTAAGATGACAACGAAGCAGAAGGGTTTGCATGAGAAATGACAATTCAAAAGGCCTCATTGTTGGACGCAACAACAGCGCTGGTGTTCGTAAACACACATCATCTGACTTCTCTGCGGTGGCAGCATACCGACGTCACCACAGTCTGCGTCTGTCTGTCTGTGTGTGTGTGTGTGTGTGTGTGTGTGTGTGTCCTAACTGATTCAGAAGCTACAGACATATAAGACAACACTGATGTAAACAAAGGACATTGAAAGAATAACAAACAGGAAATAATCTGATTCATTTTCAAACGGACAAAACAAAGACGACATTTGCCCGCAGCTGATTCCTGTAAATCAGTGTAAACATCAGATTTTAGTAGCATCTCCTCAGACTCTGACATCGAGGAGTTCTCCTCTCTCTCCACTTATTCATGTAGACAAACGCTGCCACAGATGAGGACCAGCCTCAACGTCCTGCCTCAGATCGAGCCCAAAAAACATGATCGACAGCAGACACGTTTCAATTTCAGGTTATTTCACGACTTTCATTCTAATGGAAGAGCTGCTGCTCTGCGTTCATCACCTACACAGAAGCTGACATCCTCAGGCAGAACATTTGGGCAATTTGAAAAGTAAATTACAGCCATTTAACCACCAGGTACACCATTTTAAAAAATGTGTGGATAACCCATAAAAAAAAAAGAGTAATCAATCATGTAAACGATGTGATGTTCATTTTTTCAACTGAACCTGTATTTTATTAACGCGTCAACGTGGAGAAACGTTTCTAATCATCTTCAATTTAAACACAAAAATAACAATTAACCAAACGGAGATCTGAAGCCAGAAAAAAGTCCAACAATTCAATCTGCTCATTGAATACTATCAACTCACCATCACCACCTCCATCCACTGGTTATGTCTGATCCTACTGGGACATGTTACATGTAAGTTACAGTTACATGTAATTTCAGCATAATTTTTGAGAACTTCAACTTCAACCACAAACAAATTCATTTGAATAACTAACCAAACCAGTTATTTCCTTTCTGACTCATCTTTTATGATCTGAACTCTTACATAACTCAACATAACTCTTACATAAATAAATAAACAGAATCCATGGTGATAATTACACAAGAATGGAAAACACTTTCTGGACCAACGCATTTGTAAAAAAAAGGCAACAGCAGATTCAGGGGTTAAAAAAAAACCCAACACATATATAATGGTGCAAACAATACGTACAGTCTATGTCATTACGTCAAGTCTGAAAGTATAAAAAGCACAATGAGCACTTTACTTAACAGTTTAGCTTTTTATGTTATAAGAAAGTGACACAAATAATATGAATACACTAGTGAGGAACACTGCTCTCAAATGTTTGTGAGAAAATGAGTTGAAACCCCAAATGCGGAAAATGTTTACTTTGCCATGAAATTAAAGATGTTTCTCATCATTAGCAACCTCATTAACTTCTCCCTGTAGCGTTTCACTTTGTCTACTCTCACTCTCGTTTGCTGCTTTCACATGAAAAACATAAAACGTTCAGATGTTTATGGAAAAAGTCGGACATGCCAACTGATATAAACAGTGTTGTTTACTGCCTTTGTTCGACCAGGAGAGGTCGGTCATACATTTTTGCATCTCTGTGTTTTTCACGATGCCAGTAAGCTGACTTGACTGCAGCATTATTGTTGCTAAACTTTGCACAAGAAGTTTCTCTTATTCCGAGGACGCGCAGGACGCTGACAATGATTGCAACCCCCATCAGTGACTCGTGGACGTAATTATCCATTGATTCAAGCAGCTATCTGCATGCACACTTGAATGTGTGATACATCATTTTAATGGTATTTTTTAATCAGAATACTCAGCAATCAAAGGAGGCCAATTAGAGCCCGAGCGATAGAGAGACACCATTAATAATCCAACTTTGGCTGTCATCACGTTTGGCTCCCGACTCACAAAGCGGCGGCTGGAAGTGAACAATCCATGTCAGGAGAGGACGTATTGTTTCCCGTCGCAGGACGTGTGAAACAAAGCGTCAGAGAGGTGGACGATAATTCAAAGCAGACCGGACAGATTTTCAAGCGACCGCCCACGAGCTGTTTCCCTTTAGGAAGCGGTAATGAATTCATGTGAAGAGAAGACGTCTCATAAGCAGCGGACACATAAAATGACAGAGAGACGTGACAAGTGATATCCTACCACCATCTCCTCTGAACATTATGGTGAGTTTATTCACAGCCACATGTCTTTGTAACTGCAAAATAAACTGCAAGCTATTTTGCTGATTGTGTAATGACAAACCTTCTGAAATGGGAATATTTTCTGAATATCTTTGCTTTGTGGAAACGTGGCTGTCATTTGACATCATTTTTGGAGGTTTAAGAAACACTGATTTGTATTTCTCCAGTCACTCCGAAGAGACCTAACAACTAATCAAATCATTATTATTTTCATTTGCAGCCCCACTTTGTAAGCTTCACCGCGGCTGCTCACACATAATTACCTTCGAGGATTCACCGAGGTGAGCGGAGACGGTCAGTTTCGTGCCCCAGTGACTGTACTGTTCTTCTGATATCTACTTTAAGTGACAACATGCAACATCACACGCAGGACACCCCACGACAGGGACGGTTTCAAAAAAAAAAAAAAGAAGCCCCTTTCCATTCGCAATTTGTTGCCAGATGCCGTGCGGTAATTACCAAATACAATTAATGACCCTGGTCGTTGTGCTGCAGGTATTCATACAACCAAAAACCTACTGCCAGCACGAATTAATCAAGGCTGCAGTACATGCATCAAAGCATTAGGGAGTTGGGACGGAGCCAAGATTTCATACACCGTTGGAGGAAGAAAGGATAAAGCAAACAGGTTGTAAATAGGACGTGATTACAGATGCACATCACACCTCTTGCCATGTGATTTATGTATCCTCTTAACTGAAAAGCCACCTTTCAACTGGCACTGTTAGAGTATGCAAATCAGACATGGCTGCAAGTCGCTGTTATGTATACTTTCATTAGCGGCAAACTATTTGCATATTTACACTGGAGATGAATGATCCAGAGATGCGGGATCCCTTTAGAATAAAACACACGGTGGAAGATAAAGACGCTGGGATGAATGCAAACAAAAGCCTGGCAGTTGTTGTTGTTTAAATGTTTCATATATCAAAACGGACAACAACAAATGATGTGATAAATCTCCCCGGATCAACACAGGAAACCTCTTAAATTGTTTTACTGCCAAAAAGTGAAATGAGTTCAAGTGACTTTGGTCAACAGTGAAATTTGTTTTCCCCATCGAAGTAATTCCAACTGTGTGTTTGAGCCTTGAACAGTTACATTTCCACCTTAAAAACCTGTTCCAGCGGGCCTCTTTAAACATGTCGCGTTTTCCTCCGGCCAGACGCAATTATTCTATTTCGAATAAATTATTACAAGAATACATCTGTGTCTTTCCGAGGGGCCGGTGCACTCTCAAGTCATGTCGTGTATATTCTGCATTTTTTAACAGCGCAGACATTCTTAGAATAGACAAGGTTTATTTCAAGGGAAGAGATAAGATAGTAAAGAAGACCTTATTAAAGGGACTGAGGTTCATAAAGGAGATACCGGGGGAGTCGTGGTTGTCAGATGACCACACGGAGAAACACCCCTGCAGCTTTAATAGGAAGCTGCATGAACAAAACACGGCGATGGTGCTGGTAAGATACAAGATGGAAACCTGTTTTCTACGACCAACTTTTCTCCATTCCTGGAGCAAAAACCTCACAAACTGCAAAGGAGCCAGGCCCCAACACACACACTACTGGGGGGGTTGTTTTGTTTTTTTTCTCATTTTTCAGGAAATCCAAATTTCCAGGAAGACTTAAGTCTCGATTGACTCGTGGAAAACTCAGCTGACCGACTGACCTTCAACAGATGTGGCTGATTGAGAGCATGTTTTCCTTTTTCTGGTCAAATTCAATAATAAAACAACAGACAACAATTTGATGAATTTGAATCGGCGTCAACCCCTAATGACAATGACTGCATGTCTCTGTTCGCTACATGTCAAAAAATATTTTCAAGGAATAAAAAAATCATGCAATAATAGTCCTGATTATGAACATCAGATAATGGTACGTTTTAAGAAATGCACCATATAATTTGTAAAAATGGTCTGCTAAGATTACAAACAGGATTCACATTCAAAGGCCACATGGCTTCTTTCCAAAACGAGTAAAAAATGTAAAACATAAAAAAATCATAACTGATCTAACATCGCCTCGTCTGTATGTTAACTATTCTGATGCAATAATTCCACAACAGAATAAAAACGGTTCTGAATTGCAGAAGCAGCTGAAGTTGCGTTCGGACTCACATTTCCACAGATCTTTGACATTCAGCGCTTTGAGCTCTTTGAGAACATTTGCGTTTTTTTTAGAACTGCAGCCTCTTCAGAAACATGAAACCACTGATCTGTAAGAGCCTTTTGTCCCTTGCACCTTCTTAACAAGTACATAATGCTTTGTAATCGCCTGTGATGCCTAATATTCAGCAGCATGTTTGACCACAGATATCGCTGCAGCTGGAAAAAAAAAATATCAAGGAAAGTGTAAACGCTGCAGTGAGAACGTCAGCAAACACTCCCTCGGTAAAGGCTTGAAGGTCCATCTGCCATTTCCTCACTCAGCATCCACAGAAATCCACATCACAGAGCATATACAACAGTACCTCATGGACATAAGCCACTAGTTAGCAACATGCTAGGCTAATGGTAGCACATGCTGACCAGCATAGATTCCATGAAACAGGTGAACATGAATTCCATGCCAGTGTGGACGTTGTTGGACCTGCAATCTTGCTTAATGGCCTGGTGGTGACTCTTTCCGGAAAGAAGGCGTGGGGAGAATTCATAAGGGCAAGTTGTTAACATGGCGAGCTGAGTCTCCGACTAAAGCCGCTCGCCCCATTCCAGTATACTACACTAAGTATAACTAAAGATGGCCGGGTCAAAGGGGGACATCGCGACGGCTATCTCCACTCCTTTTATACAGTCTATGACACCTTTTTTGGTTTGTTTATGAGTCACCTGGAGAGACTCCCCTCACATTTTTTAATCACTGTGGCCTTGTTTCTGCAGATGTATTTTAATCAAATGTCACAATTGTAAGCATAAATGGGGATTTTGTTTCCACACAAAGGTGAATGTTGAAAATCTAATCACACTGAGGGTTTTTACAGCTTCATGCTGTGATGAATAGCTTGATTTTTTTTCCTGCTTCTCAAACACGGGATTCGAGGTATAAACACACGTGCCAGTCACCAGAAAAAACACAGCTTCTGCATGCAAACATTAGACCCAGGCTTCAGTTTACCTTGTATTTAATTACAATCTTATTTATTGATGGTGGTTTATCTTCCATCAGCCCAAAGCCAAAGTAAGTGAAACAGAAGATTCATGACATGAGAGCTGGTTTGACCTCGTCTGACCCTTTCATTTGACTTCAGCCATCATGGAACAATGTGACGTTGTGTTTAACTTGACCATATTCTAAAGAAGTAACCCTGTCAGTTTAGTGGTTAAGAGTAAAAATAAGTCTGGATATGTGACTACACCTTCTCGGGGACATGTTTTTCTACAACAGGACTGTTTTACATAAAACCAAAGGAAGACTATCACAAACATTTTGGTCCAAAGGGAAACAGGCCAAATGGCCGACTGAAGAAAAAAAAAACACCTTTGGACACTTATGTGTTGTTAGAATTCTTTGTGAATTAATGCACTTCAACTTCAACCAGCACTCAGGAGCCAAATGCTTCTTCTCTTATCAAGCGGACTCCGACACATTTTTTTAAAAAAAAACCTCACTGACAAACCTGCAGACCTGTATGATTCATGCACTCAGAAACACAAGCACATCATTTCACTCTTCGGTTATTTCATACGTAATTTATTTATCCTGTGTAACTCATCCGGTAAATGATGGCTACACTAACATGTTGCATCGACTAAGGGATGCAAACAGCATTCGTATATGCCCACTCTTAACAGGAGACAGTGCAAGTGGCCCTCATCTCATTTGGGCTCGCTGCCACTTGAAATACACAGAGACCCCGACTTTCTGCGAACGTTTGCTCAGGCCTGGCACAGCTTTAGACTACTGTACATCACCAGAGGCAAATGCAGCCGCTCACAACTGCATCCAAGTACAAGAATATACAGCATTTCATCAGCACAGCTCTCATCATGCCTCATCAACCTCCCTTTTCCGATGAAACCTTCTTGGAGGGGAAAAAAATGGCCTGAAGCAACAGTATTGTTGTTTGCTGACCAGAACAGCATTTTTTTGTTTTACTATTTTTTTTCTTTACTAATATGATGAATGTCTCTAGGTGATTTCTAAATGAATTCCTCTGGCAAAAGCGGCTCTGGGGCCAAACTAAATCTGGTCTGATACGGAAGGATTACCCCTGATTGAGTTTATTGTGAGGAAGCTTGTGGCAAACCAGTAAACTACAACAGTTCCACAGAGCTCCACGGACAACAAGGCACTGCAGCCCCCACCCCCCAAACACACACACACACACACACACACACACACCTTCGTGTAGCGCTGGGATGCTTCTTTTAAAGTAAGCAGAGACGGTTCTACTGCCGTACGTGGCAGATGAGGTGAAAAGATGCTGCTGCATGGCACCAGCTCGGAGGCAAATGCATTGTCTCAGCAGCACAGAGCTTCCTGTTCAGGGACAAGCAGGACTTCAGCCTTTAATTAATCCTCTGTTATTGACAACAGGCTGCAAGGTTTCCAAATGTCATGAGCGGGGAAGACGGCACTGCTGCTGCCCCACAGGTTCAAGTAATCCATTATTTAACACTAGAATGGAATGCAGCAGCATCACCTAACATCATCACATACATATATAAAATATATATATACACACACACACATGCTTGGAGCTGTAAGTATGAATGGTGAGATGCATATATGCGTCATCACACACCAGTAAGATACAGTAACCGGGCGATTTTGATTTATCACAAACTTGCATAAATCCCATCCAGTGTTTCTCTGCCATCTGACAGATGCTTTGTTGTCTGGAGGAGACTGTGAGTGATGGTACAATGGAACACTGTTTTATAAGACTCCTTGGGTCGATGAGCTTTGTTTGTTGGCAAATTTGTTTGTAGGATTACGCACAGATTACCCGGCCGATTTGCGCCGAACTTGTTGCAGGGCGATATCAGGGACCGAGGAAGGAGCCGTCGAGTTTTCGGGCAGATCCAAGAGACACGGACAAAATTGGACTTTTTTTTTACATTGAATTTGGCGGCGGTTTGCTTTCATGGAATTGTTCGCACGATTGAAAAATGCATTTTGAAGAACACGCATAGGACGAAGTCACAACCATGCGTCCGTTCATTCGTCATTACTTTACCGAATCACCGGTTCAAGTCCCGTGACGTGTTTATATTCCATACAAAACAGAAAGTCACATGCTGTCCACCTTCCACCTTGACTTTTCGTTTTGTTTTTTAACAAACCGTCGTGTTGTTTACCCCCCTAAATCCTGTCACGACTTTCGGGATGAAGTTTTCTTTCTCGCAGCGGCGCTTGCGCACAAACGGAGCTCCGGCTCCTCCGCGGAGGTCCACGGAGGTCCACGGTGGAAGTGGACCTGACGCGTCTCCTTCGTCCGTTCATTCATTCTTTCCCGACAACACCAGCACCGGTCCAGCTCCCGTCTGACGCCGACACAACAACCTGCTCAAACACGGGGGTCGCTTGTGTTTCCGGTCTCACCTGTCCGGCCGCTCGCCGCTCCGGTCCCCCGGCGAGTGTCCTTGTTTTTTTTCTTCCTTCCCACGGCTGCTTACGAGGGGACGCTGCGTTCTTGATCCCGCACCGACTGTTGGAGCATTGTACGGCGCCGAGGAGGGAGGGAGCGCTGGCAGCGGACGTGTGCTGCTCGGGAGGTGGCCTGGATGAGCTCGGCTCAGCGCGAAACCGGGCGGACAGGACCGGACAGGACCGGACAGGACCCAGCTGGAGGAGGGCGGCGGGCGGGGAGGAGCGCCTCTCTGAGCTCGGTGCGCCGCGGAGGAGCTGGGATGCAAAGCGACTGCTGCCAGGACGGACTGGTACACCGTGTAGGCACTTTACTCCCGATGCTGCTCCTCCCACTCTCACGTTGGTCCCCCCTCACACCACCAGCCCTACAGCGCCTCCCACCCGCGTCTCTGCGCAATTTCATGCACCTGCAGAGAAGGTTTCCACAACACATGAGTGCAGTCCTTCACAGCAGGTTCCTGGGTCCATCCCAGCACGGTCTTAGATCCAGCATAGGAGGTTCATAGGAGGGTCCAGGGTCCGTCGTACGAGGTTTCTCGGCCCATCATAGGAGGGTCATAGGTCCATTATGGGAGGGTCCAGAGGTCATAACGGAGTGCATGCACAGACTGGAGTGCCTTCACGTCTTAAATTCCACGAGTGAGGAAGCACTAATGCACATTGTTTTTCATTCTCGGTCCTGCAGCATGCAGAGCGCCGCCCATCAGTCGTCCTCTCTGCTACTTCAACACACTTTACATTTCCTTTGTTTACATTTCCACCTCCGGCAGACGATGTGTGTGGCTGAACACATAGTTCTCCAGAAATACCTTAACTACAGAGCTGTCTTTTAAATATTTCCTTTAGAAATCACCTAATGATTCTCTATCTGTGGTTAAAGGGGCCTCTTGTAGACCATCCAACCAACGCTTATCACCGGCTGACTTGACGCAATCTTCTGCAGCAATTAACTCGGCTCGGAACCCTGTAATCTGACGACTTTTGACCAGTTACAGGCTTTAACCACTGTCTACGGCCGTTCTGGAGCCTCTGTTCGATGCTTAATGGGTCTATTTGAGCTGACGTGACAGCTAATCACCCTGTTAGTGAATCATGTCAGAGCCCTTAGAACACTTGCAGCGGTGGGAAAAGTGGGGAGACTGGGGGCGGTTGTGGCCGGTGATCGTAGAAGTACTTTCATGGGTATTTTTGAAGAGAAGCACAAACATGGTGACATCACATGACTTCCTGTACAACACCAGCAGGGATGAGTCAGTCTGTAAAATACAGCATCAGATGACTTTGTTTTGAAAGGATGACGTGAAGAAGACTTGTGCTGACTGGAGGCGTGGCCAGTCTGTGACCCAGCGAGGTGAGGGTGACCCCTGGGTGAGGCATGCTGAGGACGTATGTGGATATCAGAGGGGTCAGGTGGGGGTGAAGTGACGGCTGAGGCTCCCCCCGTGGAGTATCAGTTACTTTTCTCTCATATGCAACAACCATCGCATTTCTCCAACTCTGATCGCGTTCACACCTGGACGCCTGCTGGAGCTGCTGCAGTCGGCTCCGCCGGAGCAGGAGGGATTAAAGGCCTGACTGAAGGGCAGCTGAGCGGCGGTAATGACGGGGGGCCAAACGCTGCTTCTTCACTTTCACTTCACTTTCTCCAACTCTACTCATCCTGCCGCTGTGGGGTTTGAACCGGTGACCTTCCGCCCGTGAGCCTCTCCAGCTCGAGCAAACGACCCACCTATGACCACAGTTGGAAGCGGTAATGGAGGACTCGCTCTTGGAAAATATGTTCCCCATTGTGGGATGATGAAACAACTACTCATGGAGACGTGGCGGAGCGCTTGTACGGCTTCCAATCAGCTGCTGAGCTCTAACTGCATCGACACAGATGGCTCACGAGCAACGCCGATTTCATTCCTTATGACACCCGGAAATACTCTCAATATCTAACAAGAGAACGTGCTTAACGTGTTTAAAACATCTATAATCCAACACATTTGCTTGTATTTTTTAAAATACCGGCTCTAGTTGCGAGTATAAATATCACATACTCCAAATGCTACTCGATCACTTCTCCTGAGACATCCTGGGTCGCATTAAAATGTTACACATGGCAGAACAGATAGCGAACCTTATCGGGGGTCAAATTCTATTTAGCTGCAATTTCAGAAGCCTCGGCTTTTCAGCCGTGGCGGTGTGCGAGATGGTGCGTAGTGGGGTGTACTAATTTGTTGCGGAGCCCAGTGAGCCTCATCGGAGCCTGCAGATACTACTCGCAGAATTAACTAGTGTACATTACACACACACACACACACAAAAACTACCATCAGAGATTTTGGTGTTCTCCTGGAGGTAAATGAGGCTCGTGTTCAGCGATGATAGGATCTCGTTCAGTAGCGTGACTCAGACACTGGGAAGACGAGGGTGATGCAGTCACAGTTAATGGAACCCAGTGTAAAGATGCTTAAGAGTTGTGTTGTGAAAAGGAACAGTGTTGTGCAGTGAGAGTCTTTGGCAGAATAAAAGCTCCTGCAGCAGGACAAACAAGATCCCTATGTCTATTTCTTTTTAGACGTTATGAAAAGACAAGACGACAAAAGGAGCGATATCAATCGCAATTGAGAATTAAGCCAGAGGATCTCGCGTCAGGTGTGTGAGACTACCTCTCTGCGTTGTTTCACTTTGTATTTACTGGCGGTACCGCAGACTGCAGGACACTGTGCCCTTTACTGTACTTTATATTGGGGGGGGGGGACCCTGCAGCCTGTAAACAAGAGTAATTGGACTCATGGGGCAGTGCGGAAAAACAATCTCCACCCATGACTTGGACTGTCATTACATCTCTCGGTCCGTGGATCTATTTTCAGTAGAACAGAAAAGGAATATGAGCCAAGAGCATGCAGCCTTGTAACTTCCACGCAGGAGATTTTCGTCCATTAGAGTTTAAAAGCATCTGCAGGAGTTAGAGGTGTGCAACCTGTGAAACATCACTTTCCTTAGCTTTCAGTCGTCTTCACAGATTTCTACCTCTTGTTATCCTGAAACCTGGCTGCACTTCGCACACTTTGAAGCAGCTGCCACCATTGTTACCAGCTGTGAGGAGCAGACACACACACACACACACACACACACACACACAGTCAGCTCGTGTCATCGCGTCCCCAGACACAGTGATGGAGTCGTCTGAGCTCCAATGGATGAGTTTGCATTGTGAACCTGTTAGAATGGCTGCGTCTGCAAACACTGCGTTTGTACCTGATCAAATCCCTGATGGGGGGTGAAGTCAAACTGATGGACGCTGTGGGAGGTCAAACCCTTGTATTTATGTACCATATGCTCCTAGGTAAATAAACAGGAACATTTGTGTCAATTTCTGATTGTAAACTATATCATATAGAACAGACTAGAAGTAGAAGCTTCAGACTGTGTGCTGGTGGAGAATGAATCTAGTTTTATTTTTGTTCTGTCTTTATTTATCCTGATCTTCCGGAATAAAAGGCTGACTCAAGAATTGTTCTGGCTGATGCTGATAAAACTGAGTAAATTTAATGTCTGCTACATTTGGAAAAGACGTCGGGTTGGATTATATATGGTTTCTATGTTATTTGTTCTTTTTTGCGTCCTGTAAGCCTCTTTGAGTGTGACACAAAAACACAAATTTGTCTTCATTCATTTCTCACGTCTATGGTAAATCCTTTAAAAGTTTCGTGCAGTTGTACAAGCTCCTGCAGACATTTAGCCTATTCTTCATGTAGAGTACAAACAAGGACTAAATGCTGAGTGGGAGACTCCTGTTGGCAATATTGTTTAAGTAAAACTGCACAAAAGTGGGGAGTCAACATATTTATCCCGTCAGTCGGAAGCAGACAGGGAGTCTGTGTGTATCCATTATGAAATCCATATCTGTCCGGAGAGGAAACCGAGTATTGTAGCTTCAGTCTGCTTCTGGCTTTCAGATCCACGTTGTGACCACTGTAAGTGCATCTTTTTCTTTTTTTTTTTTTCATGATCAATTATCTGTGATGACTGTGATCAGCCTGGAACAATCTATGAATGGAAGCATCCCCAATGGAAGGAGCCAAAACACAACCTGTGGAGACACATTTATATTCAGGGTGACTCTGCTCCTGAGAGGGGTCTGGAACACCAATGCCAAGTTTTAGGTATGCAAGCGTTAGAGGAGGCCTTTGGGTGGAAGAACTTGGCCTGCGTTAAATCATAATGACATTTATGCTGCTCACCTGATGAGACGATCAAAGCCGGTCTGGGCTTTGGTTTTTTTTTGATACAGAACATTTCTCTTGTCTAACATGGTGTTCTTCATCTTTCCTTCGACCTCCATCCAAAGTGTCTGAGTGGTGGCCGTTCCAAGTGGCTTTTTATCTGGAATGAGACTGACAGTCCATTGATAGCTGATCACACGGTCCTTTAAACCAGCCGGTTTAGCATTTCTAGGTGCATTTAAGGGATTTTTATTGTCAGATATAGTTTTCTCCTCCACTGTGGATGAAACCGTGAACAGACTATTTCTGCAGAGATGACAAACTCACACTCTCTGCCGCAGGTGGCAAAAGGCTGTCTTCCAATTAACAACTTTAATTACATCACAACTCTGTGGAGCTGTCTGGCGTCCGTTGTGTCTTATTGTCTGTGTGTGTGTGTGTGTGCGCTGTTCATCATTTGGTGTGAAGTCAGAATCACAGTAAAATGATCAGGGCGGTCAAATTTTATTTCTTTCTTGCTGCTGTTGGAAAAGATTCCTCCATCCATCCATCCACCCCTCTGCGGGGAGGTGGAGCCGGTCAGCTGCTCACCAGCCACACACACGGCTGATGAAGAACCAACTCTCAACATTCTCTTCTTTACAGTTTCCGATGGACCTATCTTCATGTTCTGGCAACAATTCATCTTGGAATTAGAAGGTGTGGGGGAAATATTGCACTTGGTATTAGAGAGTTTAGCGGACACCACAGGGGTCCAGAAAATTCATCTGGGGGTTTCATTATTCTTGACATAATTAGCATTAAGAAGAAGGACCAGTGTCCAGGTTGTTCAACCAACATTTCAGTAAAGTGGCAAAAAGCTACCGCATGATGTTGTAAGAAGAAAAAAAACTTCAATCTCTAGTTAACCAAACTACTCAGGTATCCCCTTAGGTATTTCTACAGTCCTACTAAGTCCTTTGTGACCATTCTCCAATAAGTGGTTTGTTTCACAGCCAGACTTCCTGCAATAATTCTGTTACTTCCCGTCACATCTTCCACTCGAGTGGATTTGTTACGGCTGCGTTCCATTTGCTTTGTGAGTCATTTGCTCTTCCCTCCTGTAAGGAGAACAACAGTCCCATCTTCTGCTCAGTTTGGGTTTCTATGTGTTTTTACTGTCCATGTCTTAGAAGCTAAGGAATGCTAAGACTCAAGGGTGATGTGGGTGATGGGTAGCCATGGTAACTGAAGTGCACATGGGCTGTATTATAACGACTGTGAAATCTTTGCTCTTAGGCAAAGGAACAAGCTAAAAGGCTTTATGCAAACAGTACTTTATGCAAGTGGTAGTTTGTGCCAATATGTACAAAAAATCCCTTCAGAAATAGGTGAAAGCGTAAATAGCGGATTTGTGTAGTGGTGTGTTTATTTTATTTATCTTGCAGAAATTCATATTTTCCCCTTTATATCAACCAGCCTTAACTGAAACATGTCTGATTAGACTAATGGTCACATGATGTCATTTCACAAGAATAATAATTTTTGTAAAAAACACTCCCACCATCTCATACACATCCCCCGTACACCAAAGTGCACTTACAGGCAATACAGAGAAACGACAGCAATGTATTTAGCATATTTTGTTTTTGCAATAAACATAAGATACATACAATAAAATACAGCTGTGGAAAAAATTAAGAGACCCACTGCAAAGTTGTCAGTATTTCTGATTTTACTATTTATAGGTATGTGTTTAAGTGAAATGAACATTTTTGTTTCGTTGTATGATCTACTGACAACATCTCAATTTCCAAATTCCAAATAATAATTTTCATTTAGAGTATTAATTTGCAGAAAATGACATATGGTCAAAAAACAAACAAAGATGCAATGTTTTCAGACCTCAAATAATGCAGAGAAAACAAGATCGTATTCATTTTAAAACATCACAATGCTCATGTTTTAACTTTGCAAGAGTTCAGGAATCAATATTTGGTGGAATAACCCTGATTTGTAATCACAGCTTTCATGCGTCTTGGCATGTTCTCCACCAGTCTTTCACATTGTTCTTGGGGGAATTTATTCCACTCCTGGCGCAAGAATTCAACAGATGCTGGAATGGATGGGCTGTCATACATGTAGAGTTGATGATTTCAGAAATGACCATGCAGTGGTCTCTTAATTTTTTCCAGAGCTGTATGTCACTACTGAAGGGACCTGTGACCCAGGCTAATGACGCGCACAGTTTTAAGCTAGCGCTACTTTTAACAACAATATACACGTACAGACACATAGACATAGACATAAACATACATATACACACACACACACAGGAAAACGACAGGAAAGAAAGTTTCTGCACCTGTGATAAGAGGACGAGGACACACGGCGCTCAGACGTCGGTTTGTCGCTGCTTCTCCGTGACGCAACCGGGCGGACACGCGACACGCTAGCGCCTGAGGTGACGTCACGGGCTCACGTTGCCCCCTACTGGCGTCACAGTGCAACTGCTGTCAACACAACTCAGAATACCCATGTGAGTCAGGAAGTAAATAATGCAAACAAAATGAAACAAATTCATTACACACACAAACACAATATAATAACACATGCTGAAAATGAACAAATAAACCGACTGTAATCAACCTTCATTTCAAAGGTGAGATCAGCCAGTGTGACTTCCTTTGGTTTCTTTCGATGCCCCCAAGCAGCCGTGTAAATCATTCTTTGCGTATATATGAAAAAATAAGTGCTGATTTGGGTTGTTACTCCCCACCCATGAAATTAGTTTCATCAGCTGGTGATGATGTTTCCTCGGAGTCTCTCTTCT
Source organism: Aeoliscus strigatus (assembly GCA_901007665.1). Taxonomy (NCBI): domain Eukaryota; kingdom Metazoa; phylum Chordata; class Actinopteri; order Syngnathiformes; family Centriscidae; genus Aeoliscus; species Aeoliscus strigatus. Next base: position 396,534 of record CAAKHB010001448.1, read on the forward strand.
CCTGTCACGTACCTCAGAGAGGCACAGAACAACCTGTTTCACCCAATTATCTCTCCCACTGGGCGCAGGCAGGCGATTTGACTCAGCCAAGACTCGGATTCACTGAGCCAGACGACTTGGGTTTTTTTTTTGTTTTTTGTTTTTTTTTTTTGGTGGCTGGGGGGCAGGGGGTGCTACGAGTTGGAACAACCAGGATTGAAAGTGCTTTGTGATTCTCAGTTGCTATTCAGCAGCGCGCGGTGCCTCTCAAACAGTCACAGACACAGAAATAGCTTTTAAATACATTGTCTTGAAGGTTGTACGGCTTAGAGCAGCACTATGATGGCATACTAATACACTAACACTAATACTGACGTGTTGACGTGTCAATATGTGACAGAAACCAGAGGTTTGTAACTTGTGTAAGAATAATCATCCTGGTGATGACTTCCACGTTCTCTTTGAGTGTATGATGAATTTCAGACAAAGATATCTTATTTTGAATATCTTCTATGTTTAACTTAATTCCATTATTACAGCACAACAAATGTTGTGCAAGCACCTTTTGTTTCAGTGACATATTTGTTTTGTCTCTTGCTGCTAGGTCTCGACATTACGTCATGTACAACATGTACAAGTACTTCCTACATCTGTATGTTTGTATCGTATACATATATTTGTGCCCGATACCATGTACATGGTCATGATTTATTAAATGATGATGACGAACTAGCAGTAGATGAAGATAGTACATGATATATGATGTAGAATAATATGAGTCTATAACAAAGACGTGACGGATAAGGAGGTAATTATCACAAACATTAGGCTCTGTATAGCTGAAGGCCCGAGACCCCTCTGAGGACTACATTTCCAATTACTGTTTGCACTTTCCATGCAGGCACATAAAAAAGTCAATGCATCATCCGGTGCCTGCAGTCAATACCGCTGTCATTCTACGAGCAGCCGATGCCGATAATATAACAGCCGATGGAGGAGTTCACATGGGCGTCAGTGCCACGTTAAGTCATTTGTAGACGACATGACAAATGAGGCAACAACATTACCTTTGGTGAAGTATGAAGATCGTTGTGTAACACCGCTGCACACGCCGTTTGAATCCATTACATGGTTGATCAATGCTTCAAGTCGGTCTGGATTGTTGCAATTAGAAAACAATGACCCAAAAAGCTATTTTAAGTCACTGGGAAAGGCAGTGAAGAGGATAATTGGGTATTGACAGAAAGAATGTGAGACCACTTTCCAATTTACTCATCTGGACGCTCTGATTATATTGTTTACTGTCCAGATAATTGGGGCAAAGCTTGATAGCAGAATTTGGGAGTGAAGCATCAAACAACTCTGAAAACATCCAAAATGATGCTTCCTGCAGCTGCATACTTGACTAAACTCGTGGCGCCCCAGAGTCTGACGTACTCTAACTCCCTGGGATGGACTATTTGAATATCATGCATCTCTTAAGGTGGAAACTCACTTAAAACACCTTATTAGACGAATCAGCGTAGTGTCCGGCAGGCTACTCCTGCACAGTATGGGCGGTGATCAGCGTGTTCTTCCAGTTTTTTGAAGCTTCCATGCATGAATTATTTGATGTATTTTGGCTGAAAACTGGCAAAGCCTGTCGTTCACCCCACCAGAGAAAAACTGTTCACTTTTGGCTGGGATTTGCACCCCAGCAGTCCGTGGTTGTGTTGACAGCGTACACTTGCACATGAGGCCTTAAAGCCTGCCATCCTGTGGGGGAGCTGTCTGTTGTTTATGGCTCGCACCCAAAAACTCTGTAGCATGAAACATGAATGTGAACGTGGCGGAGGACACATTAAAATCCTACCCTGAATCATTGAAAAGTCCTCACTGTAGAAAACCGTTGTACCATTTATATATCGTATCACTAATGGAATTTGTACTCATGCATTCATTCATGCGGTTTAATTTTGTCGTGGGTTTAAAGTAGCTCTGTATTCGTGTGTCTGTTACAGCAACTGTTTTATAGGCTATGATTATTCTTAGAGAGCCTTTTTTTATTTGAAATACGCCTTTATTTTAATATTCATGACAATGTGACGCTGACAGGTGCTAAAAATTCACTCAGTCATTTACAAATAAGTGTTCACATCCACCTGACGGAGTGGCAGGCTTCTCTCCCTCGGAGCCAGCGGAAGGCAGCGTCATGGCTGGATGGCAGACAACACGAGCCATCTGTTGTCTGTGTGTTTTCTTTGGTGTCCTGCCACCAAAAAAGAAAAAAAAAAAAAACTCAGCCAGAACACCCCGAGGTACCGGTGTGTGCTGCGCTGTGCCTCAGGGACAGCTGACTGAAGCACCTTCACAGCCTGACTGACTCGCTGGGGCATGGCGGCGTTCTGTCCAAGCCCAGACACAATAGCAGGAGGGTTTGAAATGAGGCCATGCGACAAACCCCGCTTTCAGCTGTAATTGGTGAAAGACAGAAGAACTTTTAGTGCTCTAAATATATCAAGGGTGTCACATTTATTTTAGTTCAATTTCCCAGTAATACACTTACTTTACTTTTTTTTAAATGGTCCAATTTCAGCTAAATGTATGTTACAACTCACCATGGATCTCCAAAGGTAGAGAACATTTTATAAACACGTATCTGGAACTGGAAAGTCTCGGATTTCACTTTCTAATGAAAACCGCTTGTCAGTATGTTGAAATTATTTTCTATGTACATGTACATGTTTCCACACGTGTGTAGTGATCCAGACACGAAGGCATTCAGCACACAAACTGGAGCTATGAAGGAAAAGAAATCATGGATCTCCGGTTCTCAGTGGAACGAGGAACAGCAGTTACTTTTGTTGAAAAATTGCAGACGATAAATAAATTCGATGTAATTCACCCCGGAGGACAGACTGGACCGTTTAGCAGGCTGCTTTTGGCCCACAGCTGTATGCTGGACACCCCGGACTTACATCTATATCATATTTCAGTTGAGGAGTACTGAGTTGCTGAACAGAGAAACATCATTCATGAAATCATTCAAGGTTTGTTTCTTGTTTTTTTACCAGTCGTCACAAGGAATTTACACGTAAACACCAAACAGGTGGTACTGCAAAGGCACTAGGAGATGCTGACTTTGAGTACTATAGAGACAACACAGTAACATCTCCCGTTCCTCTGAGAAACAGCTTGCAGCTCTTCCTCCTTCCTCTTATCTCCAGTACTCGTGTTAAATTCTGCAGAAAGCAGATTACTACACACGTGTACTTGACAATGTCTTTGGATGGTGAAGTTTGTTTTGTGAAGTTCATCAAAACTCTATGTTGCTTTGTGTCTTTGGCAGCATGAGAACGTCGGGAAAACACAGGGAAAGGCCGAAAAAACAACAGCAACAACAACAAAGACAAAAAATTCTCCCTGTGACCCAAACACTGAAAGCGTCGTCCTTCTGCACACGCCGCGAGCCCACATCAATTATTTAGCTGAAATACAAGCAGAGTTGGTGTGTTTTCCAAGTTTTGAAACGGTCGGTAAATGTCAACAGCTTTCGCCATCAGCCTGACAGATTGTGGAAATGCACAGTACTGAATGAAAAGTGTAAACACCAGATGAATCCTTCCTGTCGACAGGCGGCGACGGAAAGAAGAGGAGGAAGTGTGTCAGCCTGCGACTGGGATCCAAGCTCTTTGCATCTAATAACGTCGACATGGACCTGAGCGGGTTCCCAGTCAGCGGGGGCTGCTGGAAAGTGTTCAACGCATGTTAGTTCCAGTAAACAGACAAACACGGCTGAAGACAAACCATTTATCAGCTGATTTCATTGTGAAAGACTGATCACGGTCTAAAAACGTAGATGTAAAGTAGCAAGAGCGTACGTCGCATAGCCCCAGCTAACGTGGCTCTCAGTACATACTGTATGTGAGACAGTATGCACAAAAAAATTATTTTTGTTTTTTTTTAGTTTTATTTTATGTCAATTTTGTCATTTTTGTTTCACTGACAGACTCTTTTTTATTGTTTTGAATGTTGCTTGTTCTAGTTCTAGTTTTAGATATTTATTAGCGTCTTAGTACTTTGCACTGCAAGTCTGTAGGGAAAAAAAGTCACGTTCTGGACTTTTCTCAGATAAGTTTATCTTTTTTTTTTTTCTTAACCCCTGAAACAGCCCATACTCATTTGTGTTCATCTATTTCCAATAGAATTCTGTAAAGGAATAGAATTGTATTTTTAACCAATGTTAGTTCCACACTCTCACCACTAGAGGTCAGTCCAGGATTCAGTAAGTCTTATGAGGGCCATGACCTTTCCATGAGGAAAGATCTCTGCTTCTGTTCTTCTACTTGACAGTGACCCTGACATTTTTGGGCCAAATCTCAGAACACATCAGCATAAGACTGTCCATCAACTTCACCTTAGATCATGGCGCGACTCTTTCTGACGGAGCAGCCAGAACTGACGTGCTCGGCCCACAAATCCCCGTTCGAGAAATCATTCGATCTGTCGGTCGTTGCAAACCAAAAACGTGTCTCGAATGGAAGTGCTATCAGAGGGTGCGGGTCTTGTGTCTCCATCTATAAAAATGGGTCATCAGCAAGAAAAAGACAAGAAAAGCGAAGGAGCTATAAAACTGCAATCTGTGACTTTCATTTGACATTGTGTGCCAGAGGATGTTCATGAGTTTTGCAGGTAAAAGAGAGGTCGGGCGATTACAGCAGCTGTCTGCCTTGTCTGGTAGCCTTAATAAGGTTTATTCTGTATGAACATGACAGGTGGGAGAGCTGTGGGCGCACACCAGCCCTCGTTTCTGCTTTGAACAAATGGAAACTGAAGTGATTGTCTTCCTACGAGGGACTTAAAGACGAGGTTAGGTCAGACAAAACGCAGGAGGTCAAGTCGCCCTCGAGAGCTAAAACAAATAGAAAGGTAATAACTGTCCAATCATTTGGAAGAAGTGATTGAGATGGAGCGCTTTCTATTTGCTCATTTGGGATCTACTCAGGGCCTGATTGTAACCTCATGATGAACGGGGACGGGCTTTTGTCGGAGCACGTCGGCTGAAAGCGAACTGGGAGTGAAGAATAATTACATTTTCAATCTTCACATCACAGAACCGAACCACATTCATTTTGATATTTCGACAGCTGTGGGCGACAGGTCCGAGCGCGGGATCGGCAACAAGCAGTCGACCGTAGATCACTGTTCATTTTCCAGGAGGGTGAATGGACGTTCGATACCTGGATGGGGTCATTAGTCAACATGATGTCTCTTTTCACCGGCTCGTTTTTCTGGAAGCTGACAACATCCCTGTTCCCCCTTTTCTCCACACGCCTCAGGAGCATCTGAGGGAAAGTCTGCCCAGGTTTGGTGGAGGAATGGGACGACATTCTACAACTTCTACTGAATCTCATTCATTCCTCATATATGTCACTCAGATGTCCCTGAAATTAGTGAGCTGAAATGATTAGACTAAAACTACTTCATGATGTTAGATATGCAGTACAGAGGGTAATTAGACGTGATGCTACGTGTTCTGTTGATCAGTGGAAAGAATGAAAAAATATCCAATTTAAATAGCAATTCACAATTTATTTACTGAATAAATTTGGACAAAACACCAGAATCTTTTACGATACAATCAGAACATCTGAGGCAGATATCCCACCATGCACCACCCCCTCCATGAAACAAACGGGACTAAACATTAGCACCAACTTAAATAAAACAAAAGTTCAGTCTAAAAAAAAAACAAAAAACAAACAATAAAAGCAAAGTGTTTTTTTTCCTTGAAAAAGCAACTTGGAAAGTAGCAAATTTTTCCAAAAAAAACTAAACAAAAAACAAGCAGCCCCTCCCCCACCCTGTCGGCTAGGCAAGCTATAGCATCCATGGGGCACATGCTGATGACTAGATAGTAACACAAATTCAAGTAACACCGAGATAAGACAGAACATCTCAAACTGGTACCCATTCCGAGCATGATCGTTTCACAGAACCTACATGGGGGCGGGGGGAGTAGAAAACCGACACTGAGGTCCTGGCGTGAGCATGTCGTTGAAATACTACCACTGGATATCTCGCATCAAGTTTCAAAAAAAGGACATGAGGGAGTCCGGGTGGCGTGGGCTTGTTGGGCACAGGAATACTGGCACACAGGATGTTGTGTTTATTTTTAACTTCAGACAGACCTTGTCCTCCTCCCGCCTGTCCTGTGTCAAGATATTGCCTACATCATAGATGAAGAAGAAATCTCTGGATAAAGAAAAAAACCCTGCAATGTTTTAAATATATTTATTTATATCTATATATATCTATATATATCTATATATATATAGCTGTTACAATTTAAATAAATGTTGCCTTCTCCTTTCCAATGACTGAATGAATTTAAATAGGAAACTAATCTTAAATTGACTCATCCATTCACCTAATGCGTCAAGTGCATGTTTGGAGGTTGAACAACAAAACGCTGAGATGGAGGTTACAGGAGTGAAATGAAAGCAGCGGTAACAAGACAGATCGCTTACGGACAAAACAAACAAACAAAAAAAGCAAGTACTGCTGATATGTATGAAGAAATGAGAGCATGGTAAGAGACTAATGGAGGAACGTAATCATGTGACACAAATGAGGGAGGTCAAGAAGTCATGAAACAAAGTGAGGTCAAACACGTTGATGACAGCAGTCACCCGTTCCTGACCTGACGGGTCCAGGTCAACACAAACAGTTCACTGTGAAACGTTCCTCTGGTGTTCTGACGTCCCTTCACGCCTCCCATGATGTCTAAAAACGGCGTGTGTGTGTGTGTGTGTGTCTACTGTTACGAGCACCACATCAAACCCAACTGATTCGTAAGTACATTTGCTACATTGTTTGCAACTTGCATGTCTGGTGGCGGCATCGTCCCCAGGAGGAGGGCGGGTGCCACACCAGGTGACGTCTAGATGCATTCGTCATGCCAGGCTCGAGTTTTTGTTTTTCCATGAGATCGTGGAAAAGGAAACAGGATGGTAAAAACGCCTTTATTATGAGTGACAAATGTTCACCTATTGATCTCTAAACTACTGGTTTCGGCTCTGCTGTGAGCGCGGCGAGCCGACCCGTGGCGCAGTCGTCCGTTTGTGCTTGGTGCTTTGTTCAGCTGAAGAACTGCTCCAGCTCCTCCTCCATGTTCACCTCAGGCACCATCTGCTCCTGCTCCCGCTCCGCTCTACTGTGCACCGCGGTGCCCTCTAGAGCCCCGGAGGAGGCAAACCAGGGGTGTTCCAGAATCTCCCGGGAGGTGAGGCGCTCTGCGGGTTCACGGCGAAGGATAGAGCGGATCAGGCACTTGGCCTTGGGCGTGAGCGTCTCAGGGATGTTGAAGTGGCCCCTGCGGATTTTGCTAAACAACGAGCCCGGTTCAACGTCATGGAAAGGGTAGCGCCCCACGAGGATGGTGTACAGCATGACGCCCAGGCTCCAGACGTCAGCCGCCTTCCCCGAATAGCTGCCGTTGGCATTGAGGATCTCAGGACTGACGTACGCTGGGCAGCCGTGTTTGTCTGACAGCGAGTCGTCATGGCCTTCCAGGATAAAAGTGTCCTCCAGACTCTCAAGCTTCACGAGGCTTCTGCAGAAACGAGAGAGATGTGACGTGATCAATGACAGACCCGGTGTGACTCAAGCAGGGTTTTCGGTGACGCCATCTTTTTTTTTTTAGTTCCACCGCTTTCAGACGGAAGAACACGAGAAGCTCCGGGTTCAGGTGTGACATTTTCTTTCACTTTAGATAAAACCTTCAGCCAAAACTAAATCCAAATGGGTGTTTCTCAGGTGACAGCTGACCCATCATTCTCAGCTTTCACTGACTGAACTACTTCTCCGCGAGAATCAATTTTTTCCTTTATGCTCATTTGTGAACAGCAGCTGTGACATTCTCTAGCGCTGCTGACGAGGCTTGCCCCCCCCCCCTCACTCAAGAACCACTGATTTTGCAACATGTTGAGTGCGAGCCACTTGTGCTGCAGTGAAAATGGTCCATTGTCAGTACCAGTAACGTACCAGTGATGGTACCAGTGATACCGGTACCGGTGGTGTGGGACAGTACTGACACCCGTGTCAGCAAAGACTCATAGTGAAAGACAATTCCCAACGGGTCGGTGTGTTATGTGACCCAATATTGCGTCGGCATTCTTCACCGGACATCAATCATTCAGAAGGAAAGAACTCCTCGTCATTGTGGCCTTTGAGCAGTCCGGTGGGACATTTAAGGCCAAGCAGACCTGCGCTGAGTATGTGAGACGGCTCAACTTCCCTTTTTCCACAGCTGGTGCCAAAGAATGACGTCAGTTATTGAGAACGAGGGCATGGCGGTGCAGTGTGCGCCTCTGCCATTAAGTGTCAGATAAGAACTTGCCAGCAAGACAAGAATAGAAAATACATGTTCATTAATGAAATATTGAGAGCTGAGGTTGCTGTGGCAACAGACGCCTGTGAGTGCAGTTTCATAATATGACCACAAGAGGTCAGGGTTCAGTCAGCATATAACTTTCTGTTGCGGTCAGACCTGTAGTGCAGCAGCAGCTTAATCATTGATCCCTCAGGTTAGGTTTTTGCTAATGTAGGGCATTCTGCTTGATTTTCAATGACGAACAGTAACCAATACAATACATTACATATTAGGAATTATTTGTACTACATGGGGTTTTTTTTCTGGAAGGAACATCAGATCAGAATGCACAAATACAAGCATCCTGCATCAAATGAATGCAGAATAACTTGACAGCCCTGAAATAAAAACTATTTGTATGGAATACTATGTTCCTTTGTGTTCATTCCACTTTCAGTAGTATTTGTTTATTTCAGGCGCTGTCAAACTGTACTAAAAGGCTAATTGGTTCACAACAAAACAGTGTGGTGTATATGTCCACAATCAAAGCTTAGGTAAAGCCATGGTACACTCAAAGAGTTTCCTGTACAATACAGAACATCTAAAGGGCCGATCATTTTGTTCTAGATACCGTCTCAGCTTACATGACACTCATTGAAATCCAAGACATCCCATCGACATTACCGACAGTTGTAACACCACAAAGATCATGCACGGACAAAGCAGAAGAATTACCACCGCGAGAGCAACAGTCTCACTGTGTTTCTGTGGACTCACCTGTCTTCGTTCTTGAAGACAAACTTCCTCAGTTTCAGGTCACGGAGGACCAGTCCGTTGTCGTGGCAATGTGCCACAGCCGAGGCTATCTGATAGAAGAGTCTGGCAGCTTCTTCCTCCCGCAGCTTCTTGCAAGTGCGGACAAACGAGTGCATATCGCCATAGCTTCTCTCGAAGAACACATATGCCCGGGTTTCCCCGAGCAGTATCTCCAAGATTTGGTTAATATGTTGATGCTGGCCCAGGGCAAAGTAGGCTGCCAGTGACTCCTGGTATCGGCCAATGTCAAAAACCTGAAGTCAGAAAAACAGGGTACATTCATGTTTCAAGATCCGGTGATCTAGAGGTGAGAAGATGTGCCAAACATTCATTGTTTCACAAGACTATGAAATGAAAAGGGTTGAGGACTGAGTTTAGGAGAACTGAAAGTATTATCTGGGTGCGATCTAGCACAAACTTGGTTTTTTTTGCAGCAAGGGTTGCACAAAAAGTGAAATCATTTTACAGTATTGTACTGCAGCCCTGGATTGCCGTGCCTCTTTTGTTTCCATAGTAACCCTCCAATTGACTTTCAGTACAGCCAGTTCAGGTGAGAGGGCTCCTCTGCACAGTCACATTCAAATACAACCACAGCTTTCCAGTATCGCTCATTGTGTTGTTGGAAAGAACAGTCCTGGTAGTGAGGATTGATTGGAGCTGTATTAAACACAAAGCAGACGAGGTCAAACAGCAGTTAGCTCACAGCCTCTGCCAAAGGCCATTCATTTATTATTGCCATCATGGAACATTATCTCAAGCCAAGGGGTGCGGGGTTATTGGACATAACGTGTCTTATGAGTCCAGCGGTGCATGTAAATATTGTCATGATTAGTCAAAGCACTTAAGCCTACTTAAAGGTGGAATGTAGCAGGGACAAAACCACTGTCCTTATAATGAGCAATATAAAAAAGTCAAAATGGACCCAAGAGCTGAGGAAGGACACGCTCCGCTGTTAGGGGATAGTGGTTTATTTCTTCTGGTTAGATGGCTCAGTGCTGGAGTCACGCAGCTGGCTGCACTTCAGGGCTCCTTTCTTTCAGAACAATTGAAACAACTAATATTCAATGCACATTGTGCAACTAACCACGCTTTTGCAACAAATACCAAACCAATAATGTGGATGATACCGCCGAAGCATTATCCTGAGAGGGAGACGCCAGGATGAGCTGGAACAGAGTGTGTGCGTGGTTACTCACTCCTTTGTCAACGTTACATCATACAATGCAAACCATGCAGCTCGCCCCATTCACTTTTTCCATTAGGCAACTCTGCCAGCTCTCTATTTGCAATTCAAGCAATTATTCAAGAGTTGAGTGGGCTGTACTGGCTGCACCACACACACACACACACACACCAGGATTCTTCTTTATAATCGGCCCAGCACATATGGATGAAACCGCAACACACTGCACAATAACCAGTAGGTGATTTAAAGGACAATTCCTGAATAAAATGTGCATACAAACCTTGCAGACCAGCTCTTCTCCGCTGTGCAGGTGGGCGGCTCTGAAAACGTGGTCTCCCTCCAGAGGCTCCAACAAAAGGTAGTCCCCGATGCGGGAGATACAGTACGAGGAGTCCGGCGTCTCCGGCGGGCTGGGGGACCCGAGGTTGGGGCTGAAGCTCTGGTGTGACTCGGTAGTCCTCAGGCAAGACAATTCTTCGAAATCGTGCGATTTGTGCCGCGATCTCCCATAACGTGAAATGTTAATTGGATTTGACCTCTGTATGTTCATGAGGAATCCTGGTTCGTCTGCTCTTCCTCACCCCGGGCACCACTTTGTCTCGGACAACCAACACAAATCGTCCGCTAGTTTAGTTTGGTTAGTCAGTGAAATTTTAAAAAGAGAGGGAGAGCGACAGAGACGAACAAAACTCCAACGTGGTGCTGGGAAATGTGACTATCAACAGGCTTGTTTTTTTCCCAGTTTAACTGTTCATCTCTCGCCTTTGTTTTCCATTCAGGGGATAAAGCCGGTTGAAAACTAGATTTTCAAAGGGCAAGTCGATAGAAAATGTTGCTCAGACCTGCCGTGGATTCACAAAGCGACAGGGGACGATAAAACCGCAGAAAAGCCTAGAAAAAAATCGACTTTTACAGTGAATGACCGGTGCTAGTTTCACCCGCAGCTTGTTTGCTAGCTTATTTTGCCGGTTTATAGTATGGCACGTTTCAATTAACAATTTGGATGTAGCGTTCATGGACAGGAAGAAGAAGCACTCACAGGAAAAAAATGTATATAAAGCACGTTTTCTAAGCTTGTGGTAGTTTCTGGATTCAGCTGATATCGACAGAAACAATGATGGCTAGCAGGTGCAGAGCTAACGAGCTAGCTTCCTTGGCTGCCAGGTCAGTGCACGGCCTTCCCCGGGAACAGATCCGTGCACGGCGATTGTCATCTATCACGGGAGAAAGCCCCAACGGGAAAAAGATGAATGTAGCTCCGTGTGTGCTGGAGTCCTCTCTTGTTCTCTAGTCCAACGGAGGAAACGTGTCGCAGGGTTTGTGAGTTCGCCGCCGCCGCTGCTGCTGCTTCTATTGTTGGGATGAAGGAAGGGATGGCCGGCCGACTTTCCCGGGCCTATCCCTGGGTTCAGCAGGACATCCTCTCCGCCGTGCTGCCGCTGTGCGTCTTACGTGGCTGGGGAGCTGGTTCATTCAGCGCAGAGCTGCACACACTGCGCCTGTACGGAGAGACAGAGGCTGTTCAGACCGACCTGCCTACCGGAGGGAGCTTCTGCGCGGGCACGCCACGCCACGCACGCACACGCACACAACAACACGCCGACTCGCCCCCTTACGTCACTGCCACACCGAAACCCCATTGGCTTCCGGACGCTGCCTTCTAATGTTATGCAGTGCAGTCACGTGAGAACCGTATAGCGTTCCACCCCCCCCACCCCCCCAGGAGCCTCCATGCATGGCGCGCTGGCAGATTGGATGGGGGTGTGGAGGGGTGGGGGTGGTGTGCGAGTAGAGCTACTGTATGTGCAGCATTACAAATGTGTTTCCTCCTGAAATGTCATTCAATGGAAAGAGAGCGGGGGAAGGGGGCATCCCCCGCTCACAGTACAGTGTTCATTTGCACTGTCATAATGTTTCCATCCGTATGTCTAAAACACAATTTCATATGAGAATGACTTTGTTTAATCGTGAAAATGAAGCATCAGTTATAAATAAATGTACAAAAATGGTTCGTAGTGAAGGATCCTGGTTCCATTCCTGGCCTGGGGATCCTTCTGTGTGGAGGTTGCTGCGGGCACTCCGGGCTTCCTCCCACCTCAAAAAGCATGCTGAGGTCAATTCGTTACTGTAAATGGCCCGTGGACGAGCTGGTGACTCATCCAGGGTGTCATTCATTCATTCATCTGATGATGAATGAATGACCCTGGAGGAATCTGGCTGAAAGGAGTTAGCTGTGGTGGTTTGGGCATCTGATTATGATGGCCCTGGTAGAAGACCCTGAACGAGGTGAGAAGGATGCTGCTGGAGAGGGGCTATTTTATCAGGTTCAATTAGCCGCAGAAAATGGATGGATGTCTCTGAGATGTTGACTTTGAATGAGACTCACATTCAAATGAGGGGAAAAAGGAACTGAAATTTAAGGCAAAGCTGGCACAGATGTCTCCAGTAATGAATCCCTATTCAGCGGAGTTGTGCCTCTGTAATTCATTACAAAGCGACACATGGAGGAGGTTCATTATTCATTGTTCTTTCGAGATTACAGGGGGATGTGACAGCGCGATTGTGCAATTCCATGTAGGAATCCGGGGCGGCGAGAGGAATGCTTGCAGCTGGATGTGAGACACTGACAGAAGTGTTTGATTTAACCTTTATTGCAGGCAGAAGCAATGCACATGAATACACACACACTCTTCGAATCGTTGTTTCTTGCGGTTGCCTGAATAAGCCCCCGCAACATGGAAATGCATTTTTCACACAGAGGCCTCTCCTCTCCTCTCTCAGAATGGCGGTTCACAGTTGCAGAATGTGGCTGCACCCACAAGCTTTTACATCCCAGCGCTCAAAGCTTATGTGTATGTATGTTTTATGGTTTCTGTGATATAATCTCGGTCAGCCACCCACTTTAGTCTTTGGTATAAAGCGGGAACATTCTTCACTTTACAGGGGCATTTTACTCATCCATCTGAGAACAATATGAAAACACTGAACTATAAAAACGATACATCCGGTCGAAAACAGACACGTTTTGTCTGTTATGCGTTTTGCTTTTACTCCGTCTACATCCAACAGGGATTCTGTTAAGCCTCCACCACAGCTGTGCATAAATCAGAATAATAATCCCCAAAGAATCCCTTTGCCCAGATTCCCTGATATAGTGTGTGACTCATTCGCAGTGGAGAGTGGCACTCGAGAAAACCCACTGGGGCTCATCGGCTCTCAGCTCGCCTTCTTGCTGAGGAGTAACGGCAGGCTGCCCCTGACGCTGCCTTCCAGCCAGTACTGAAACAGGACGTGTCCTCCAAGACGGAAGAGGTCAATGAGGATGGGTCGGCATCTGTGAATGGCGCTACACACCTTCCCTAATAGGCTGTGTTGCAGTTTCAGGTCAGCTTTCCTGGAATGATGAAGTCTTAAAAAAGGGGAATGTCATTTGCTTTTTTTCATCAAAAGCAAAATAGTTTCTTTCCCTGTCCAAAGAGCAAACGAAATTTCCCACTGTCACATCGTAACACAGCGAGCCAGCTCATGTTGACACCGGCGACAATGAGGGCTGTCGCATCCACACCCTGCGGGCAACATCCACTTTGAAATTTGATCATATGCCGGCAGTGAGAGGCAGAGGCAGAATAGACGGGCACAGGAGGAATGAGATCATTCAGTGAGCGTGAGAGGAGATGTGAGGGAGAGCGAGGCAGCAGGATGGAAACGCTGGAGAACGTGATGAGTGCTGCAGAGGGAGGGGGAGGAGAAGCAGGAGGAAAGTGTTGCTACTCCCCAACTTCCTCTTTGGGAAAAGGAAATACTTTGTGTCAATAACAGAAGTGCTCGCTGGAGAAAGTTGGACATTCAGTGCTGCATGAAGGAAGCTGATGAATTCATAATGAAACAGAAATATGCCGAAGCAAAGGGCACGAATGCTCAGCACTCAGGCATCAGGTCTGCATTCTCACTGGACTCGTATTTTGGGGTTTATTGTTGAGTCGTATAAATTTCCATGAGCGCGTTGGTACTGGGCAACAGCTGGAATACCCTTCAATTTCAAGGGATGGCTACATGTGCCAGATGAAGGCCCACAGCCTGTGTTTAGCCAGCAGAGTGAGGGTTGGCGCTGGGATTCGCAAAAAGGGAGGAGGATGACGGGAAAGACACAAAACTGGGAGGGGCTTAGCTCTTGGCATTCCTCTTGAACAGTTTGTCCCGTAAAGCAACTTGTCCTACAGCAGTGTTCACCACACTTTTAGATAAAGGGTTAACCCTTTAACACCCATAGTATCACTGCCCATGAATTCACGCTAGCATACTTCGGAGTATCGTAACTAGAATCGGAAACCATCGTACGGATACTGAATGCTGACAAGTGTTGCCTTCCCTGGTGTGAAGAAGGAGCTAGGAGAAGGAGAAAACGTCGATGGGTTCCTGAAAGTTTCAGACAGTGCACTTCACAGGTTAGTTGCTGTCATTACGGTAATGACTCGCCGGCTTCTGACAACAGAGCGAATGGGATTACCGTAATGAATTCAGGAACTGATGGATGTTTCATCATCATTATTGTTCTTCACACCAGGAAAGGGAACTGAGTGCAACTTCTAAGCTTTCAGGAACTGTTCAACGTTTTCTGATGGCACAAATAGTCAGGGAATTATGGTAGTCCAATGTATGCCAGCACGACTGTAACACTGGGGGTAGCGTTGATGTTAAAGGGTTAAAAAGCTTGTTGACAAGTGCCAATTTTCGGGGCGATGGATGCATTCTCATCTCCACTCAGAACAACAACGCTCCATCATGCACCATTATCGGCTCAGAAACGAGACGCCATGGAGAGTCCTTTCCTGTGTCTACATCACGTGGGGTTCACCAACACAAAACCCACAAATAAACAAGCAGAACTTCCAGAAAACAGGGTTCGGGTTCGGGTTAAGACAGACTCTCACAAGAGCTCTTCTATCATGCCGAACTGCCACTGTGTGTTCACTGCAGTGCTGAGTTGTTTGACAACCAGGGAAAATATTCAGCAGAGTGAAAACAGCTTCCATTCATCCACATGATGTTCACAACTCTTCAAAATGAGGTGTGTGTGTGTGTGTGTGTGTGTGGAGGGGGAGGACAAACAGGAAGCAACCAAACTCACTTAAGAGACAGGAAGTACACATTATTCCATACCACCGGAGCAGCTTGGAATGCATCATCCTTAGTATCGAGTGTCTCGGCTATTATAGGATAGCGTCCACTCCTGGGGGGGGGGGGTCCTTTGACGAAGATGCATCAAACAGCCTTACAAGGATTTAGACACAAAATGTGACACAGCATCATTAATTTGAGGCACTTTTGGGTTTTTCGTGTTCTTGTGCCCTCAGATGGTGGGATGGTGATCATTTGTCCTCAAACGCGAAGCTTTCGTTTGCAGAATAAAGAGGACTGATGCAAACTCAGGGTGACCAAAGCAGGTCAGGCAAAAGCTTAAAATGCACTGTGCTGTTGGATAGAAAGCAGCGGAACCCTGTCTTACACATCTAAGGCAGGAAATGTGTGAGTGAAAATTAATGAAGCCACAACGTGAAAAATTGCCCAGTCAGCATTTAATTAAACCCAAGGGGACATTTGAGCAGATCAAGTAAACACAGGCCCTTCCGCCGACCTTAACTCACCCTGCTGGCGTCGGACCAAGTGTTTTTGTTTTTTTTTTGGTGCAGTTACCGAAGACAAATTAAAATCAACATGCCATGAGCTGATGAATTCAGGATGTACTGCCTTTCAGAAGTTAGACATTAGAAATTTGTTCCGCTCTTCCCTCCGAGGCGGCAGGAAGAGCGAGCGGCTTTGAGTGGCAGGTCACGCAGACGAGACCTCTACTGCGCAGAGAGGAAGGATCTTGGCTCGAAGGGGAGACAGGATTGGCGTCACTGGCTTGGATCTCTCCTTCACGATGTCAGACAGCTGAGTGACGACTTGTCACCGGCTGTGGTGACTCACTTGCTCATAAGTAGAGGGGTTAATCATAGCCTTACATTAAAGGCTCAGAAGGAAAATCACACAAAGTGGGCCGAGCCGTGACTAAGACAAAGCCAAAATGGATTCAGTTCTCTCCTATCTCTCATTTATGTGACAGTTTATAGGTTTATATGATGGTAGATGCTGTGAAATGAGCGTCGTCGACTTAAATTGCTCCGTGTGAAAGACACACGGTTATTATTGTGATATTCAGCAGGCTGTGTATGCTCAGGGGCGACAGGCACATTAAGCCATCACGCGTGACTTGTCAAAACTGCCAGGAAAATGGAAGAATATCCTCACAAATACAGCACTACTGGTGTCTTCTGCTCAGTCTAACAGACTATATTGTCTTCCGTGAGGAGAAAAACATTTCCTGGCACTGCTGCATCTGCATGGAGCCGCCTCAGGCATCACAGAGAAAACCAGGCACTTGATGTTTTGGAGGCGCGAGGCAAAGACAACAACATTATACTGCATTCGCAGCTGATGAGTCAGACGCAACTTTCCACTACTGGGAATGGAATCACACCACAAGAGCTCAGCACAGTTAGGGAAGTGGATTTTACAATATTACAGCTCAATGTAAAGCCTCATGAAAATAACAGCAGAGAAGAACTTCAGTCTGGTCAGCTGGATCATCTTTTCCATTCGAGTATCTCCGAGTATTGCATTCCTTTTTTGTCGCTGTTACCACTTGTAACCACCTACATAGCTCCGCTGGTCTGCGCACACAGCTCACGTTCACTCAGCCCATATAAGGCAATGAATTTTGGCCCACATGTGGACCAGGTCTGGTTGCCAGAGGGTTGGTGGTTGGGTTAATGGTGCATAAACACATTTCAGGTACCCCTGCACATCCTGGTACACTTCATTATGTTTGATAGGGTTACAATATAGGCTGACCTGTTCCAAAAAGCAGGTTTAGTAACAATCCTGAAGTGAGTACAGCTTTGCAGCGTTTTCAATCATATTTTTAAGTCAAAATCAAACCAAATGTCTATAAAGTTTCATATTTATGAATTCAGTTTATCAGTAAAACAGATTAACAAACTTTTTTTTTTTTACTAAAGTTACTTTCTGGAATGGGTCCCAGGAATGAGTAACCACACATATGAGGAGCATAGATTGACAAGACTGAACAGACACACGGGAAACGCAGGTACACGTGAGGTGCTGGGGTAAACCAAGAAAACACCAGAATAAACAAAATTCAAGGCAATGACACAAGTTACAATGTGGGTTTCCTGTCCGTACAATTGTAGAATAAACTGGTCTTGCTAAACTGAAAAGTACTAAAGATGATATACAGTACATTTGCCCCACACAATCTGACGTAATGACATGTCTCACTTATCAGAACAAACATCATACTTGGAGCCGAGCTTGAGCATCAGAGAGCCTTGTACTCGAACAGTAGAACAGTCATTTGCAATTTGGGCACAACCATGTGAAACAGTACAAAGCCATCAATTTCAAATCTGCACAGCAACAATTCTCATAAATTGCTTTTGTGAAGCTGGTCGGATTATGTTGTTGTGCGCTGGTTTCTTTTGTCCACGCAGGGATTGGTCATTATAGTAGTAGGAGGTGGAGTGTGTGGTTACAGAGCAGTTACAGGCGGGAGTTATGCTTCAAAAATCACGAGAATTGCGGTAGAAAATGAGTAAAATGACTGTTATGACATTCCTTTAATCAGATCCACCCTCTTCTAATATGCACTGCAGCATCTGACATGGACGGAACAGCTTGAGGGGATGTATATGTGGGTAATGATGTCATCGCAGTCAGACGTTGTCATTTCGCCTTTATACGTTGTCAGACAGCTTGTAGGGGCACATGAACGCCGGTGTGGATGACAGTGGTTCAAACATGAAGTTCAAAGGTGGGATTATTCTTCCCTGCAGCCATGTTCACAATGTGGAAGGTCACATCGAACTCTGTGCTGCTACGATAAGCCGTGAAAAGATGAGTCCACGTTGTCCTTGTCTGGCCTCTGCATGAGAACACGCTCCCTTCTCACACGCATACATATCGATGAGATTCATGCAACATTCAAGCTGCTGCCATGGCAACCCGTCTCCATCCCCCGGGGGATATTGCACAAACATAAACACAAACAGCATACACACAGCGAAGGACACATGAGGGACCCCATGCTGAAACCTCCTGGGGGAGAAACACTGTGCCTCCTGTATTGTGCAAACAGGAACACTTTCATGTACATACAGAACGGAAGATAAGATGAGGATTTACTCTCCTTTTGCTGTCACCTGTTAGGGATTGGTTTCGCTCACTGCATCATCATTTGAAATAAATCACTGGTTAATTACGCTTTTCTGTTTGCTGCAGCATCCATCCTTCTTCTCCCGTATTTATCAGCGAGAGTACAGGGATGAGAAACAGAACTGTCGGATCCTTCCGAGCCATATGCCTCTGAGCTTATCACTTTGTTTTTTTCCCCTGTGGCAGACAACAAAATGCTGAGGTACACATGCAAAAAGGGGAGAAGAAAAAGATTCTAATTCATTTCATGAATAAAGATGACAAACTGCATGTGCAGCCTCAAGACAACCTTGAATGAAAATGACTACAAATGGTAACTTGCTGAAAACCTGTGTGGGCCTACATCTGCTCCAGGAGCAGAGTCATTGATGTCAGTCGTTCTCATACAAACCAAAACGTTTTCTTGAGGGAGAACCACACTGGGTTTTCTTTCAGGTTGAGTCCTGCACAGCATGCGGCACACTGAGCACTGAGCTGGGCACATGGCAGCGGAGCAAATGTTAATGGAAGGACATGGCCAGCGACAGCATTTCATCACTTTCGCTCGACTTTTGGTCCTGTTTCCTTTGCCCTTTGTAGGGCACTGATTGAAATAATTGGAAAAGCAAAAGTTCAACCTCAGTTATTGGGGGGTACAAGACTCTTTTTTAACTTTTATTTTCGAAATTTCATATTCATGGTTACAAGCAAATGAGGTTTTCATATACGGTTTCTTGACAGTTTAATACATCTTTTTTTTTTTCGAAAAAATGTTCATAAATGTTCATATCTGTGTGTGTGTGTGTGTGTGTGTGTGTGTGTGTGTAGAGTCTACATTTCTGGTTTTAATGTAGAGGAGTACTGTTTCACAACAAGACAGCTATACTCAGTCCATAGACTGAGGTGGGAGTACTTTTTGAATGGTTCCATATACCACCCTTTCGGTTGGTGTGTATAGAAAGACACAGAAGTGACCAATATGATTTGTGAACTGCCTTCTGACTTCCTGTTGTTCCTGCTGTAAAATCTATAAGGGTAAATTGTAAAAATGAGAATCTGGGCGACACTAGATAACAAATGGGAATATTCATCATTCATTGTTAAAACAATCTGAATTAGTGGAAAGGGAAACTGCTGCCTTCTGTGGTGCTCTCAGAAACCCGTATATATTGTCTGTTTGCGTATTCACATACAGGCGATGTGCAACTATTAAGATCACAATTGACTGCCGTCTCAGAAGGCCTTTGCTTCTTCCAGTGAGATAGCCTCAAGCCTGAAAGGGCCAAACGGGCAGTGTGCACAGAAGGAGAGACCCAAGGACCTGCGATTGCTGCCACAGTAAGCAACGTTAGCAGCATTGGCTGTGACAGTAATGATCTGTTTCCACCATATGTGACTAACAGAGACTGGCATGCCAAACAAACCCTGCCTGTAGCAATCAGCGCCGGGCATGGGTCAATGTATTTAGCATACCATTACAAATGACTGCAGTCGACCGCTGCAGTTTCTGTGCAGACCAGTGCACAGGAATGCTCATTTCTTCTCCTCTGCTGTGTTTGTGAAAATGGTGGTTTACGTAGAAGTGGATGCCGAGGGGAGGCGCTATGTTTCAGTGCACAAAATGTCTGGAAAGCCTTCCGATGAAGGACTAGATAATCATAACCATAACCGATTCTTTTGTCTGCCGTATAGGGCCTGTAACTCATTAGCTTCAGCGTTGTGTGCAGGATCACTCAAGACCTATGAGGCCCATTTGGAAAAGAACCGTGCAACACTGCCCAAAGAAGAAAGCAGATCATTTAACATAGAAAGACACGTCTTCACATCAGGAAAGGAGTTTGCACTCTCAGGTCTTCAAATTGCTGGGTCATTTTAAAAGCTATCATGGCACCAACTTTCTTCAAGAGAACCTGAGGCACCTGAGGCCTACATACACCTGGGCTGCATCTACTGCACACAACAGTGGGGTTTTTTTCAGATGGTGTTGCAGAACCTGAATCTTAGTTGGTCCATCTGTACATTTTTCATCTGGGTAGCCCTGGCATCTCTCTCTCCAGCAACGTTCTGCGGGTTCTCCTTGGGGACCTCAGGCCAGGCAAGATATATGACCCATCCAACATGTTGTGGATCTACCAGAGGACCATAACACCAGTGGCCGGTACACCTCCTGAGGGAGGCATCTCAACCAGAGGCCCAAACCACCTTAGCTGAGGTATTTCAGTGGAGAGAAGCAGTGATTTATTCTGAGCTCCCTCCACATGCCTGGGCAGAGCAGCAACTTGTGGCATATCAGGAAATACATCTGCAGCACATTTTGTATGTGTGCACGTGTGCATGGTCAGATGATCCAGATACAATTCTGGAACCGTGGAGTGTTTTTCACTTTGTTCCCCCACTGCCAGATAGGACTCAGGACTGGATCAAACCAATCTCAGCCCAGTGTCTCGGTGCAGCACTATACGGTAGCTGTCAGTTTCTGCTGACCAGGTGGCGCCGTGCTTTCATGCTGACCTCGCAGGTGTGTTTGTGTCCATCTGCTGGGAAACTGAAGCGAGAAATAGGAGGTTTTGCCCGCTTGCATCCTCTCCAGATTGGTTTGTTTTTTTTCCGAAGGCCATCATCTAATGTCTCTGTTGCCATTACACAGGAAATGCAGGTGATGCATCCAGAATAAAAAAAAACTCCCTTCTGGGCTTATTTACACACACAGAGGCATTTCCACTTTCATTTGTTTTGATATTCTCTCCAATCTAATTACTCTCTCCGTTCCCATTTCACGCACACGCGCAACACAAGCTCTTCGATGCAAATAACACAAGGCTGATGTAATTATTGCAGCGATGGAGAATTCTTCCCATTTCCTGCTGAGAAATGACCTGCAAATGAGTGTCGCCATTGTAACATAATTAAAAACCATCACTTAAAATAGTGTGCATATCTGAATGATACTGATGATTGTTTGTTGGAAAACTAACATCAGGGCCTCAAGGTTTTGCTTTGCATCCGTAGCTGTGGTATGGTGGACACTTCAAGAAAAGGAAAAGGAAATTCCTGCAATATCTGGATTGGGGTGGAATGGACAGAGCCAAGGAAAGCCATCCTGTGTGTTTGTGTGCCAGGTATCCCTCATGCTGTGTGTCAAGGCTCAGTTAAGGTTAAAGTGAGATGGTAAACCACCAGAAAATAAATGTAACGCACTCACCAACTCAAAGGACTTTGCCTTATACGCCAACAAACATGAACAATCACCTTTAGCATCCAAGGCTGTCTGAAATATATCCTGTGACGCAATTCTTTCACACGGCACGGCGAGAGCACACGTCCTATCAGAGACGCTGCCCAGTATATTACTTCTGGGATACAGTTTTGATTCGGTCTATTATTACTGTATTATATGAACCCTAACAGATGGCAATATGCTGTCGGTGAACCGGCTGACTTCAGATGTAATAACGGACACAGAAATGAGGGAGTGACGCAAAGAGGCAATCTCCTCGCATCGTGATAACATCGCACTTTGTTGGTGCAGAAGACAAATAAATTGGACTGAAGGAAAATATTAAATGTTATACACCAACGGGTGGCAGACGGCTCTCATTTTGTACGACTGATAAAAGTTTGTCGTGTTGCTGTGAGGCAGCAGCAGCAGCATAGAAAGCTGTATGCACGTACGTATCTAATGACTGACCTACACCATCTGACATTTGTGGAATACAAAGACAACAATACACAGGTGTTGCATGGGGGCATGAGGCGGTTTCACACCTTTCTTGTTTGGTCTTTCAGGCTTTTCTGTTTGATCTGAATCAAATTTACAGATGTGAAAGCTCCCGGACCATGATCTGGACTAAAGAAGTGGTCCAGATCGGTTCAGACTTTTGTAGTGTGAAATCTAGTCCAGACATTCCATCCTTCGACACGAAGTTGGTCACTGGTCTCCCGATGCGGAGCCATGGCCCTCAGCATAGCTAACAATGGTCTTCTCCTTTCCTGCCGGTGACTTTGAGTTTCCTGATGACCAGGACATTGATCCAAATCCCAGATGACTGGACTGGACTCCACATCAGACCTGATGTTACTGCTGATAATAGTAACACCAGAACAGTGTTGTTTTCACGATGCCTTTATTCATTTGCCTTCTTTGCTAAGTAGTAAACAGTGCTAACCAGCTAATATGAGCGCTTTGGTACCACGACTACGTCATACTCACGCCTCCTCACAGCCAATCAGTGTCCAGTGCACAGAGACGCAGCAGACATCAGTAATGAGGACAGAACGTCAGTAGATGATTGGTCCACTGGTATTTATGCAGAGTGAAACCTGAACCAAGGATCAAATGAAGACAGTGGAGCAACAACACCAACCTTAGTTGTAACTTACAGGTGTGAAAGCCCCCTTAAACACAACAGCTAACTTGTAATTTGTGCTGAGTTGCAGTCTGACAGTGACTGTTCCTAAAGTGATGGAGCCTTCCTGCTCCATTGTGGAAAAAGTGTCCCACTCTCTGTGCTTCAATGAATCTGACTCCAGACAAGTGAATGGCTGCTGTTTCACTCCCACATGGCCCATTGCCAGAGCTCTAATTTAAGCTCCCGGCCTTCTGCTGGGAGTGCAGGGGGGGTGCAGAGGAACCCTGGACCGGGGCAGAAGTGGATCGGGTTTGGTTGTGTTGCGGGGGATGAGGGACGGGGGTAGGGGGGGGCTTGTTGAGCTGAGTTCCCTTGAGTGGAATTGATGGCTGTTAATCTCATCAATGGGGATGAGTCATCTGAAGCAGCGAGCCTTCATTCCTCCTGGTCCGCTCGCTTCTACTAACCTGCTTTCTCTGGTGGATCTGAGCGAAGTATTCATTTATGGGCACACTCACCTCACAACCATTTCCGTCTAATTGTCAAAAGGTCAGAGGTGCTCAGACAGTCAGCAGTGGGCTGATGGCGGTTGGCTGAACATGATTCCATTTGGGCTGGTTTCAGTTTCAGTACCTCCCACCTTCCTGTCTCAAAATCACTCCTACAGATTTTTGAATCAGCTCGGGGTACAGTACATCTCAAAACCGACTTCTGATCAACAACTGGCAATTAAGTGTTTTTTCCACTGAGGCCTCAGGACGATAACAAGGTGTCCACTCACGGCTCAGAGTGACTGGCCAAAACAAGACGTCCAGAGGGCATCTCCGGTCCAACATTTTCATTCCTTTAACAGCTCTGTTCTCATCACCATAAACTGCAATATATCTGGGTGGGGACCGGCCTATAAATGCTATCTTTAAATCCTGTGGTGAGCAGGACTGCTCACTGATTGCCAAGGGTTGGTGATAGCCTCCCATCGAGCAAAAAAGACCAGTGAAAACATCGTCTTATCACGTCTTATCACGCCTGCTTATCCAGCCGCTGCAACCGCAAACAAGTCCCCAGAGCGAACAGGTCGTTATGTCCTGTACAGATCCTGGCGCGTTTTTGCACAGTCTTGCTGGTGCAAAAGAATCTTAAAAGCTGTTATTATCTCTATGGAAAACGTGTGAGTGCTGACCGGAGTCATGTCGACATGTCAACCCCTTTACACGCTATCCTCAGCAGTATCTGAGCTGAGGAACTGAACTGCACCGTTCTGTACTGGGGGACTGGAAGTACTGGAAGGTGCCACACATGAAAGGGGAGCTGGAGATGAGAGAAAGACGGTACTAAGAGAGAAATAAAAATCCCCCTTGATGCCATTCAAGGATGCTGCAAATAGACTGCACGCGCTTGATATGTGAGACAATCTGCCTGAACAGCTCCAAACATCAGACTCTCCTGTCATAAAGGGGGTTTCCTCACGTGTTTCATCTTCATGTATGTATGCACACACACGGGGAACACACACAGAGACACATACACCGTACTGTATAATGTATGTGGTCCGTGCAAAGCCCAGGCACATGCTGCACACATGGGTTTAACTTTGCAAATAGGACAGGACTGCAAAATAGAACCGCACACATCTTTAAATACTGAAAATACTGATCGAGTTCAGCACACACACACACACACACACACACACAGGAAGCCCTGTAGTGACTCAATGCCACAATGATTTAGGTTCAGAATGGCAAAGGAGTGTTCATGACTCAGAGTTTCCATTGTGGCTTCCACTCTCCCAGTGCGTGTGTGCAGGTGTGTGTGTGTGTGTGTGAGTAGCATGACTGCTGCTGTTCATATAACCACCGAACCGCTATGGGGCTTTCAGAAACCAAAGTGGATGAGAGAACAACCTCTCATCCTTTCGGCCAGTCGAGCTCACGCTGCACAATGTACAAGAGAGAGGACACGGCAGCATCACAGGGGCCTATTGTGGCCCAGAGCGCTGGGTTTCTAAAGAAAGTTTAATACAGCTTTAAAAAGCTCAGTCTTTCATGCGTAGGCCCATCATGTGACATGTGGGGATAAATTAATTCTTAATTGTGCCTGCACAACAAGCAGCTTCAAAGTGGAGCCGTGCTTTTCACGAGATTTCCTGGCTCCGACATCAAACGTGACATCACTGTAACGGCACCGTAGATGAAAAGAGCAGAAAGTTCCTTACTGTGTGATACCTGGCAAAAGTATCCCAGAGAAATCAAGCCTTTGATGTCTCTGAGCGCAAAACCAGTGCGGTCATTACTGTGTCACAACAGAGAAGCAGCACGTCTGTCAAATGCACATTTGCATGTCAGACTTTGTATGAAAATTTCATGCCGGCTTTGTCTCTAGTCTATGCAAAGTAAGGATGCATACTACATAATGGCTGATCACACCTTCGCTCACAAGATGGAGAGGGAGCCATCTGTAGCCATCAAGGTGGCTGTAGCCATCATCTACAGCCACCTTGATAATTGTATATGCTTATTTGTGCTTATGATAGTGTGACTGTAACGAAACAGTTCTATTTCTGTTCTAATTTTACTGCAGGAACTACTCTTTATTGGCATTTTTATATATAGGTACAACGGGGGGTTATTGTAACATCGTCTGGTTGAGCTGTCTGAAGGTTTAAAATGAGAAAGCAATAAAAATAAACTGAAAATTAGAAAAAAAACATGAAGAAAGACAATTTTACAACTTACAAGGTCGAATCAGCTGATTTTGAAGAGGCTTTTACACGTAATGAAGGCTTTTTACAATTATTCACACTTTAAAAACAATGGTCCAATGGAAAAAGGTATTTACCTTCAAACTTTTATTCTGTTTCCCAGCAACAATATTCAGTTTGATCTCAACCACTGAACTACGCACAGAGCTGAGGAGCTCTCTAATGACTACTTGTATATTGTCCATTTTCAGGAGTATGGACTGCTGTGTCACATGCCTTCCTGCTGGCCAGGTCACGAGATCCTGGCCGTTCGTTCCTGGAAGACAGGAAACGTGGTGTCTCACATGCCTCACATGTCTCTCTGAAGACGCTAGTGGGCTCATTTATAATGCATTAATGGACAGGGCCACAGGAAAGCCTGTCTGCTGATGGTGGAGGAGTATAGAGTACCGCTATTCATCACGGCAGACAGACCTACGAGCTGCTCGGCTCAGCTTAGCAAAACTCTGGTGATTGATCATTGTGTCGGCCATTAGGAAACCCTGCACATGAAGAGGAATTACAACGTTCTGGCATGTATTCAGCGCCCCCACATTTATTTTGACTTTCCTTTGAAAACTTTTGTGCAATATTGGACACACCCTGTCTCTACAAAAAAGTTCTGATGCAAAGTTTTGCAGTTTTTGCCTCAGCCCCGAGCGCTGCAGCCCGCTGTCTTTCAATGTTAAGTCTCTTGTTGTGGCTATGATCAGAACATGATGCAACACAGGGCAGTATGTGAGAAACATGTGGCTGGTGGCTGGGCTTTGCCTGGGGAGAGGGACCTCACCTTGATTGTTGCTGATGAGGGCTGACTTCACTTCAGGCGCTCCCGTCACCACGCTGTGCTGCGGTCCTGAAAAAGATGCGAAGCACATGACAAGATTTTGTGGAACTAATAAGACAGAGGCGATGTCCTGTGATTTCAGAGAAAAATGCAGCAACCTTCAGCAACAAGTTACAGCCACAGTGCCACAAAGTGAAAGCGCAGATGTTTTGAAGACAAATCCAAGGCTTCATGCTCAGCTTGTAAGTTATTCTGACGGCGGAAAAACATGCTGTTAGCTCACGATAACACTAATTAACACCATTTGTATTATTATATTTCCCGGCATGGGCGCTGGAAATTCAGAGGCCTGGATGGGTTACTGGAATGATTTCAGACAGACAGAGGCAGGACACAAACTGTGGACAGACGTTCAACTTTCCTCTCCCAGTCCACGGAAGACGGGATCATGTGCGTGCGTCAAGCTCAAGTGGCTGATTGTTGATCTTGGTTTTGCCCGAAGATGCGAACACTAAAAAAAAGTGCGAAAGGACGATATTGACATGTGATTGAAGGGAATGAAGGGAGACACACACTCAGAGAGCACAAACCTCCCTTGTCTGACGACAAAAAAGAGACGCTATGTTGAATGGATCTGACGTAGATCGTAAGTCCAAGTTCAACCAGTTTGACTTAGGCCTTTTCAGACGGGATTAGTTTCACCCCGGTACGTGGGGTAATGTCACTTTACTACAGGACGTCGGTAATATAAATGGTTAATTAATGGTTTACACGGGATCATAAATATCAGTAAAACTACCACAAGTAGGGGGGGTCAATCCACTGCCCCCTCCTGTGCGTACCACACTCCTTCCAGGCGAAACTCGCTCAATGGCGTTGAAAAAATACACGTTGAAAAACGGCTGCAAAACACGGCAGAGTTGTGTGTGTCTTGTTTAATATTAATTTTTTGGGAACACAGGCCTAATACACATGAAGCCGTGGACTTGTCCGACTGTAGGGTACAGAATGGAGTGTTTCTTCAAGAGCCTCCACAAAAATCCATGAATAAACGCAAAAAACCCACTTTTAAACAGGATAGGACAAAATATCTCGACACATATTTACTGCAGGTCTACTCACTCAGAGGCATTAGTATTAGCTGAGGTCATACTCCAGGACCTTTCTACAGTCGGTAACAGTGGCAGTAATCTTTTCTGACATAGAGCGGTAATGATTACAGACATGGCTCATTCGGACGGGAATTAAATATCTGGTAATTATTACTTAACTCCTCGTACCTTGGTGAAACGAGGCCCTAATAGGGCTTAGGGCAGCTCGTTGGATGGCTGCTACAAATAGGAAGCGATGAATTACACTAGTTAAATGGCCGCAGCCACATTTGCATGTCCGGTGCATGCGCTGCTCGCCGCCGCGCAGACAGAAGAAGCGGCTCCGCCACGTCTCCTTTTATCTGCAGGTTGCTGCTGTCCCCGTCAGTGTCAGAGCCTCGGTGTGAGACACTCACACACATTCGAAAAGCCCTTCCCCTCTCGAGAGGAACATTACCATCGTCCCTGACTGATTAGCGAAGTAGTTTATGAGCTGAAGCTCACGTTAACCCCTTAGGGGTTCATGCTTGGTGAGAGCAAATTATCTCAGGAGGACGCCATGTGTGCCTTCATAACGACATAACAAGCGCTCAATGACTCACGGGGAGGGAGGAGTATATGCGCATGTACGTTCATGCAGATGTGCTGTGCATAAACAGACACATAAACAATATGCCAGGTAGGGCGTGTAAGTGGGCGTGGCTTAAAGAGATCCCGGCGACACTCATCACTGGCGGGATTGGAAATGACCTTGTTTGTTTTTCCCTGGGTGGAACTTGGTTGACTCATTGTTTGAAGGTCAGTTTTGAGGAGCAGCAGTTAAACATGATCAAATTTATACATTTGTTGCAGCGAAGGGGCACCGATAAAAAAAAGAAACTAATTTGTTGTGAATGTGAACTTTTGATGTGATTTGCATATTTTGTACTAATTACAGCACAAGAGGAAATGTCTCCTTTGCATATTTGTAGAATAAGGGAGCGAAGGAGACAAGGAAAAGAGGAGGAAAAAAAGGATATTGATGGTCTCAGTAATGACATCAAATTCCATCAAACACCTCTTTCTGAGCTGGATGGACTGATTAATCAGATTTTAATCAGGATGCCTCTAAATAATAAGTCACCCCTGGAAGATCTTTTGAAGCACTGAGGCGACACAGTTTAAAAATCATTTGGTCTCCATTGCACAGCTTTGAATATTTATCACAGAGGCAGAAAACTGTTTGATGATCACTGGTGATATGACGCATCGCAGTACAGGATGACCAACAGCCAGCCAGGGACTATCCTTGTTATTATTTTCTTAAAGACAAAAAACATCTCATATTCCCACTGTTTGTTTCACTCCCCTCATTTCATGCACACACGCTCCCGTGAACACTAACTTTAATTCAACCCCTTTTTAGGACAAAGAATATTGGAAATGGTTCAGCACTGGGTGAGAAGGGTAAAACTGGCAAAACATCCGAAATGAGTCCCTCGGCACGTTTATTTCCATCAAAGTAGGCTGGTTTGTGCCACTAACAGGACCTGATGTTCAGCGCGCTGGTTCAAACGTAGCTCTGTCTGTTCCCCTGCTAAGTTAGTCTGTGACAGCCTCTCACCGCCCCTTGACAGGGATGTGGGACACAGTCGACCTCTGTGGCGACTCTCTCCGTAATTATACCAGACTCCAAAAGAACTACTTTTAATTGAATACTTTGATGGAGAGAAATTGGATGAATTTCCAGCCACTTGGCTTTTGATGACTGAAGCTTTCTTGCTCGTTTTTGGACCATTTCCAATCATTTGTGTCCCGAGGACACTTCCAGAACCATGAATATGAAAACATGGTGTCCGTTGAACAGATGGCTCATGTAGATTCCTCCAAGGTGACGTGTGGACACTTACATACATAGATTTACATTGATTTGACATTGAGAAATGATTCACAGACTCCGACCAGCATCATTGTAAAGTCACATTGCGAGTGTCAGTCACATAATGTTACAGATAACGCAGCGTGCTGAGTCTGTAATTTGATTCATATAATGCATCAGTGGTAACTACGTGCGTGCTGCTGACTGTGTTGAAGGTAAAACAGGGAGTAGGATCTATACGATGAGGTTGATGATTGTGTGCGTGTGTGTTTTGTGCAGCGTAAGCATTTCCCGTTCACTGTAAAGTCACGTTCACAGAAGTTGACAGCATCGACTGCAAACTATAAAAAAAAAAAAAACTATAAACGTAAAACTATATTACGTGTTGCAGGTTTAACGTCAACTTTTTTCCACTGATTTGCACGTTCGTCTTGTAGTACTGTTGGTGTTTTAGATGAGCACTGGTATTCTTGGGGATTCAAGGATGCATGTGCACAGAGGGAAAACAAGATTCCTCATACAATGACATTGTTACTGTGCTGCCCATGATGAATGCTAGGTAAAATAGAGAATATTAATAATACTAATAAGTACTGCAGTATGAGATAGCACTCTGTATGCAATTATATATACATATCTCTATATATCTTTAAAAAAATAATATAACCATAATATAGAATAATATAACGTGCAGAAATACAATGATATATGTACAAATGAAGTGCTAATGTATGCATGTGTGCAACCACATCAGCTACTGATGGGATCTACTCATGTGTAGCTGTTAAATTTAAAATTGAACGTGCAAATCTATTTGCATGAGATGAGGAGTCTGACGGCAGAGGATGCGATGCTTTCCACGTTGTGCTATCACAGACATGACATTTACCAACAGTACTTTGACAACATATTGTTCCGTGGCTGAGCACCATCCTCACGTTGCTATGAGAGCTGCTCGCTCGACTCACCCCGGCTCACATGCTCACATCACAACACTCTGCTTTATTCCATCCCAGATCTGTTACTCTGTCTGACTCTCTCTCTCTCTCTCTCTCTCGCAGATTATTCATTCAAGAGCTAAAAGTCAAAGTTTATCACCGTCTTTCTCAGTGTGTCTCTGTGGTTCTGTCAGTCCACACGCACACCTCCTCCTCCCCTCCATTATGCTCCCCTTTTATCATCTCCCCTCTCTCGTAGCCTGAGACAGGAAGGGGAGAAAAAGCTCTTGGTGCTCGTGATGTTTCGTGGAAATGCAGGGAACACAGCGGCACAGAACAGTCAGTTAGCCCATCAGTCTGCATGAGTCATGCAGCCGCCACGGTTTAGAGAAATAGAAGTTCATGGGAGGAAAGAAGAAAAGGTATCAATAGGCTATTATCATCTGCAGCGGCAAGCTCGGTGTCTTTGCATATGATCCTTGAAATTAGGAGCCTCAGTTTCAGCCTGCTCGGCTTCATCGCTGCCCTCTTATCAGCTCGGTCGAGTCCATTCCAGCGGCTGTGTCTTTGCATACGGCCGGCTGGGTTTTGCATGTGGGCCACATTATTGTCACCTTGCTGAATTTCATTATAGGACGTGATTTGAGGAGGCTCCAGAGAGAGATGCGGAGAAACGGTCTTCACGAGGGTTGAATTGGGGGGGTGAATTAGCCTTCAGCCAGCTTCAGCTCACTGTGTGCAGTGTGCTGTGCTCTTTTGCTTCAATTTAACCACAACGCAGATTCATCATATCTCAATCTGACTCCACTAATAAAGCCTTGGGGCACAAGTGCACTGTGTTTTGAACTAATTAAGACCAGAACTTGCTGTTCTAGTCAAATTTCCTCAGACTGTAATGCTAAGTGAATCTGCTGCACAAAACTACAATGTGAGTGGGGGGGGGGGGGGGGGGGGGGGGTTTTTGGTTCCCCCTCCAAGCCTCTGAAGTTAAGTGGGATGTTGGCCTAGTTAGAGCAAAATCAAGTCAGCATATCAACGCATAAATGCAAGTGCAGACATTTTATTGAAAACAATGTCTTAATTTTGAGATAAGTGTCAAGTTTCTACAAATCTGCGTGGGCTGAACTTTATTATGACAAAAACAAAATTGTCAGGGTGACATCAGCAGGATTTGGTTTCATATTGGTTGGTAAATACGCTGAACTTCAGTCCCCTATTACATATGAAACACACCGACATGGACACTCACGACTCACTGCCATTCTCAATGTTTCTGCAGAAACTGCAAATCCTCCAGACATGCTATCTGTTGGTTTTATTGAACTGTTCCTAGTTTTCACAGGGCCCGTTTCTTTTTAAAGGTCTTGTATGTCTGGGGGCACACATCAAATTTCCAATTTTACACAGAGTTTTAATGTTACTCGGACTCAAAACATTAAAGCCATTTAGCCAGCAAGAATTTGCATCCGAAACATTTACATGGACAAAACTGATTCGCTGGGCTCTGACAAACACAGACACATGATGCTGTGCAGAGTTCCACAAGCAGAAATATGGTTCTCAACTGATTTCCTTCAGGGAACACAGTCAGCCACTCAACGTCTGGATGTGAATGATGCATTGGTGGCACTTTTAACATACATAATCAGCAGGTTAGTCAGTTCAGCGGGTTCAGTGCATGAACACTGAGAGTGGCAGACAGCGACATAAAACAGACATGTGACAGCCAGCAAGCCCTACGGAAACGCTCTACCCATCCATCCATCCATCCGTCCAACCATCCTGAGCATCCATCTCCAGTCCACATTGGACGCAGAGTTTGGAGAGGAAGACAAGAGGTGTGAGAGAGTTTGACTGACAGATTGTTCTCAGCTGGAGTTATTCACGTTTAGCTGATGAACCGTTCTAATTATACAGCACAAACGCAGCTCGTTCTCTGCGGCCGAGTTCAGGAGGAAGATGATGGTGAACCGTGGTGCATCGCCCCATGACTTCTGCTTCATCTCTTGTGCACTGCACCTCATGATGCTACTCGGAGCTACAGCAATTATGCAGCCTTGGCACAGTTAACTGCTTAAACACAAGTAAAAGATATAGTTCCCGGCTGAGGGCAAAAATGAGCACAAAGGTTCTGCCTCCCATTAACGATTACGTGGAGGATTTATGGACACACACACACTGACATCTGCGCTTGAGAGATAAGATGCAGAGACCTCAATTGACCTCTTGAGTTTACAAAATACATTTCAATTTAAGGCAGAAAATGGACATAGTGTAAGTATTGATTCATTTAGCTGTAGTGTGTCAATTACCTCCGCCAAGGAAAAAATAATAATTGAAATTACTTGATTGGTCCAGCAT
Source organism: Aeoliscus strigatus (assembly GCA_901007665.1). Lineage (NCBI taxonomy): Eukaryota > Metazoa > Chordata > Actinopteri > Syngnathiformes > Centriscidae > Aeoliscus > Aeoliscus strigatus. The sequence goes on from CAAKHB010001448.1 coordinate 429,242, forward strand.
ACTGAATTCATTTCTTACAAAATCAATTTGAGCTAGTTTTTTGTCCTTTGATAAATAACTTTTTAGATTGGATGTACACAGGCATTAGTCTTTGCAAGTATTTACAAAAATAAGCATTAATACAATTACAATTTAATTAGATGACGCTCAGGATACATTTGCATTTGTATTTTTTTCTTTTGCTCTATTAGCTCAATTTGCAACAAGGCTACCTAACAAGGTACTTTCCTAGCCAACTTGCAGCTCTGTGTCTTTTAGCCTAGTAGAATCGTCAGTGTGGTATTTACCATTCTAAAACAGCCAGCAATCAAAAGGGACCAGCTAAAAGTTGGTGGCCTGACACAGCCCTTTGATAAAAAAAAGCAAGCTTCCCTTAGCATTATAGATATGTTTTTTTTTTATCTTTCTATCATGACATTGTTTGCAAAATGTTGAATTGATTACATACGTTGTTTTGTCAATTATCCCAATCAACAGATGCCGATCAGAGAGTCTCGGTAGAAATATTGCGTAAAACACCACATTGATCCACGATGTTGTTCACAATAATGATGAAATCCAACACATTTTAAGTGTGTCCCAAAACCAAACCCCACATCACATTACCCCGTCATCTGCAGGCATTTTTAAAGTAACCTTCCCCAAAACAGATTCCGAAACTCCTCCGACACGTTGTAAACAATTCATTAAGCATATGCTAGCACAGCGGGGAGCATCATTCGTATGTAGGCAAATGTCTCCCAGACAAACACATCACCCAAATCTCAACTATACAAACAGCCCCGAAACTGTGTGTCAAATCGAATGATGAAATCAGAACCCAAACGAAGCCGCATCCGTCGAGAGAAACGTGTCGGGCATTCTGATTGGTTATATAAGAGCGTGCTGGAGAGTGCAAGTGTAACTGTGCGTGTGTGAGCGCGCACACACACAGACTCACACACACAGACCCCAGAGGCCTGTGTTTGCCTTTCCTGTAATCTGAGCTTCCGTTCTCTGAAGCATGATGTAACTAAATGCCAGCCCTGAACCAAGTAGGAGACACACACACGCAGCAATATGGGTCTGTGTGTGTGTGTGTGTGTGTGTCTGTGTACATTCTTTATACGCCTTTACATCACTTCTATCATTGTTTACTACTAATTGAGAAAGTTGGTCAAACAGTTGCGAACTGGCCTTGTTGCCTCCACGTGGTCTTTTATTGCCCCACGTTGCCCCGCAGATACTTTTACAAGGTCACCGAGATGTGGCAGTGGCCCAAAACACACATAAGTCAAGTAACACCTAATCTTTGACTGGTTTGTGGTCCATAAGATGAGCTTTTGAGGCCAAGAACAAGGCTCCAGACCAACGGCATCCTGACATTTTTGGGGATGACAGAACATTTTCTAAAAGAGATATGAGGAAGTTTATATACAAATATCATGGATTTTCATTTTAAACTCCAACTCCAACTGAGCTTTGAGCTGATCTTCTCCTGTTACATTTTTCTGGTTGTTGTTGAATCAAAACTTGCTTGTTTGTAAATTTCACAGGTGTTACCACGTACTCTAAACTTCGAGCAAACATATTTACATATGAAGATAGCAACAGCAGCAGGAATGGCAGGCAAAATTAAAAATGAACCCAGCATGACAATGGGTTAGTTTACATTAGTTTTGGTTGTGTATCTGTTCTGTGTATCAAATCAGAATACACTTCAATGTCAAAAACACCATGGCCTCTTTTGACCCTCCACTGCTCCTCTGTTCTCGTCCCTCCTCCCCCCTCAGGTATCCTCACTTCCTGCCTTTTTGTGTGCAGCCTTCCCACAAGTCGCCATGCAGGCACAGAAGGCCATCGCTGAGACCTTCCTCCCATCGGCGGGAGGCTGAAGCCGCAGATGTTCGTTTCTCCCAAATCGTTGTCCGTGTTCCAAACCCAGCTTAGGATATCAATCATGAGTGACTTAAACAGGATGTTAAAATAAGAGAAAGCGTTGTCTCCAGAGGTCTGGCTGCACCTGGCACAGACGGCTGCTGACACTAACGATGTGAGGATAGACTCGTGGTTTGTACTTTAACAGTACGTGTTACAACATAATCATGAAGGGCAAAAGAAAGGGTCTCTTTCTCTCGCCGTGGTTGTGAAATAGGTCAGTGGTTACTTTACTCTGTAACCGTGCACCTAATGCTAAAGGGGGTTGCCACACAAGTTTGAAGTGTGTGTGAGGGTCTGTGCTTGTTTTCCTCTCCATATGACCCATTTGCTGATCGACCAGTGTTCCCCGCTCTGCTGGGGTTTCCATGCCAACGCAGCCAGTGGCAAGACAAAAGATGAGGACTCACTTGGTCCGTATCAGAGAGACCGCCGCTTCAGTTTGCTGCCTTTGCTCTCTAGTACATTCTGAGCGATCGTGAAAAACTGGAGTCACCTCAGTCTAAAAGTGTCGCTGGATGACAAAACTTTGAAAGAGGGAGAAGGGAAAATGATGCATCTTTTAAAAAACAAACATCTCAATATTAAAGCCTGACACACACACACACACACACACACACACACACACTATGGTTCATGAAAGTATCACTATGTAGTGACGTGGGAGGAAAACTCAGATCTTATACACATCTTACACAATACTGGGATGTCAACATTAATAGAATAAAATAATAACAATAATAATAGTTTTTGTTGTTGGTATTATTATTATCGTTGGTATCAGTAGTATCGGTATGAGTATGATCAACAATATTATTATTATCACACACACACACACACACACACACATTTGAATACTGGACTTGTCATCCCAAGCCAGTTCCAGTGTAACCGAAACCTTCTTCAGCTGAATCCTCCAGAAGAAATACTTCAAATCGTTTACTTTATTTTATCAATACATCCAACAAGGTCATGGACTGAGATTTTACAACAACCATCCTCGGCTTGTCGGTCAGATATGTTTGGTCCAAATACTCGCTGGGAGACGTGTTTATTTCTTTTACGCTGACAATCTCAGGCTGGTTCAATCTGAAGATGCTTGCGTGTGTTAATCGGGTGAAAATCAGTATATTGTGGTGCATGCAGTCACTGACGGTGTGGTTTGTGGGGAAATTAATAACCTCAGCTACTTTGGTGGCAAAGCAATAAAGTTCTTTGCAAATGAAAGCAGAGCTGCCGTCAGCTGAGGAAACAGGCTCATTCACTGATAAGAGAAGTTGATTTAATGCGTTCACACAACCAACGGAGAGAGGCCAACATTTGGACAGCGGAGCTGTACTTAACAGCCTTCTGAATGAATGAGTGGAGGAACAGCCAGAGCATCTGCGTTAGACGATACTGTGGGATAACTTTCCCCTTCCATTCATCGGCTGCGAACCAGAGAGAGGAGGGTGTGAGTGAGGCAGAGAAAAAAAAAAGATAACGTGAAAATGGCGATGTTGATGAAGGAAACGGGCAAACGGTGACTTGGGAGGAAAAGGGAGGGAGGGGGGACACTGAACAGACAGCTTGGAGGTAGAGTTCAGACTGTCAAAAGCCTCACTAATATCAGACACTGTTCGTCTCACTTGCAATGGAGAACTATTTTTGACTAACAAACAGCTAATAAACAGTAGTATTATATTATTATATATTAAATAGTTCCCCCCTGCAAGTGAGATGAACAGTGTGCAGGAGTTTTTTTTATGACCTTGACATGATGATCTGCATTATTTCTCATCATTTATCATTTCTTATCATTTGGGTTTTTTTTATTAGGAATCCTAGTGTGTTGTTCTGTCAGAAAACGTAAGACGATTTTTATCATATAAATATATATAACAATATAAACCATATGTATTTATTACTTATATACATTATTTATATAGATATTCTTTATTATACATATATATATAAATATTGATGAAGGCTGACAATGTCTTGCCAATCTCTGTTGTCTTTGATTTCTCTGTGCGGCAGCGAGCTCTCCTTCCAAAGGCACAGACATATCTGACGGGACAATAATGAGATCGCTCCAATCACGTTTGCACATTGCAGATACTTGCATCTCTGTTGCATTATGACAGTCGCATTGTTTCAGGGAGCTAATAAGTGTAGCGTGTGTGGCGTGGAATGAGGAACGCTCCCCTGCGTATTAGATTAATGGAGTCAACAATTCCCTGTGGCATGGCTCTGATTATGCACACACACACACACACACACACACACACACACAGGAGAACAAACAAAAACAAAGCAAGTAGTCTGCCCACAGGACACGACATATGCTAACACTCTCTCAGGTTTGCTTGTACACGGTGAAAATAACCACATTTACCTTTACAGTATACCCCTCCCCCAACATGATATCCTTTGTGAAATAAAGACCTGTTTTTGTCACAATGTGACTGTGTAAGCAGATTTATGTCCCCACAACGTGAGTAATACCTGGCACTCGCACACATCTCTTTGCAGGGTGAATCAACAACGTGCCAGTCCTCCTTGGGGTCTCCATCCAGATGACTCATCCTTCATCAAACGGTGGCCCTGTAGGAAAATCAGCATTACTCCCACTGCCTCCAATATGAACACAAAGACAGATGCACAGTTAAAAAAAGAAAAGAAAAAGACACGCGCACACACACACACCCTCTCAAACACAAAAGGCGCCCTCGTTGTGTATGCTAGACAGGGAATTTCTTTCCTAATGTGGTGCACTGTTGAGGAGGGAAGCCCCTGGCACGTTAACGTGACTGTATGTACGGGCGCAGTGAGACAGCGATCACATGCTGCAGATGAGTCATACAGGGAGCTGCTGGCTGGCTGGTTGGAAGCAGTTTGGCAGGAAGCTCATCAGCGATGCACCGCTGACCTCAAGTCTCCGGTGAGATTCGCACAAGACTCCCTGACTTTCTTGTTAACTGATGTTTGATTTTGCAGTTGGCTGCAAAATAGCTGCCGTTACATGCTGCACGCTGTTCTGGAAACAGCCCTTTTCGCTTTGCAATCAGTGACTTTGACTGCCAGTTTCGCACCTCATTAGTTCATTTAATGTGATGGAAGACAGATACAGATGGTTGAGGAGCGGAGCAGCCGCTGGAAGGCCAACGAGCGCGGCTGTGTGGGCCAGTCAGCCCTCTGCCTTCAGTATGGTTCAGAGATAGTGTTCTTCAGCCAGAATACCAATGTTTATTTTTCCTCTGATCCATGACCCCAAATTTCAATTTAGATATTTTTCCAAGATTGATCGAGATATTTTTACGTAACCTTATATTTTTTAAATTATAATGTAATAAAATATCCATTGAACCATGAATAATAAATCAGAAAAGCTTTGTGCTGACAATATGCAGGAGGCAGGTGGTGTTGAAACTTCGGAATTCAATATTTTTCACAGTGCTTTTGCTTTGATTAAAATACATTTCAGGGAACTGTATATATGCCAGAATACAGAATAGTTGGCCAGATGTTTCTGGTGGACAGCTCCAGCAGAGGAAAAATGAAACAGCAGCTTGTACAATCACAGCTTACGTGTTTATTCGTGCTATGAAGCCATGAAGGCGATCCGAAGCGGCAAACAGCAACCGGTCTTTCATGAGTAAAGAGTGAAACCGACGCTGCAGCTTTACAGTACATTCGCCCGTAGGAGCCATCGCACCTGATGTATGCAAATAGGCTTCGCATGCATCCACATGCAGCTGCTTTACATGAGGGCTCATTAACATTGAAGGCACATGATCCATATGCGAGCAGAGGGGGGAGGAGGTGCCTCGGAGGGAGGAGGCGGCAGTACACAGATTGATTAAAGACGTTCTATTTGAAACAGAATCCACATCAAATGTCCCGGATGTGTTTTTTAACCTCTGTTAGAAGATCCATATGTGGAATGTAGTTCATACACACCCACAGTTGGTGCGTATGGGTGTCCACTTACACAAGCACCAGTGTGTGTGTGTGTGTGGCATGCATAGGAGGTGCCCGCAGATCTGCTTTGATGAGAGATATGATATAGTAGGTCACTCACTGTATCCTACCTGGCAACAAATGAAAATGCACCAGAGGAAATCACAAACAGCCTCAGCAGACTCTCTCCTCTTGACAAACTTTGGCATTCCCCTCCCCATCGGTCATCTCCTCCACGCCCGGTTCTGAGGATGCTGTCCTAGCTTTCCGCACCGCCCCAGATTTTGACATCTGGCGGCCTAGATAAGCAGGAAACACACTGAGCACATCAGCCGATCCAAAGGGCGATTAAAGCACATAATCTACCTGATGCGTTATGAGGGCGAAGCAGATGACAAAGGCAGTGATAACCGCTTTCAAACGAGGCCTTCACATCTGTCGTGTCCACTTGTGTTCATGTGTGTGTCAAGGTATAGTATGTGTTCCTTGTTTAGTGTATGTGTGTGTGTGTACACGTGCAGGATGCTCTTCCCTCCCCTTTTTGTTCCAGATGCAGTGAAATGATGTGTATGAGTCATCACCTCGTGTTGTAGAATATCAGTGATCCGAGTGTCCCTGACGGAGTGCAAACGTGGTGAGACAGACAGACAGACAGACAGACAAGCGCCCCTCGTAACAAAACTGTCTGCGACAACGATGCTCGGTTTCCAAGACGACGGAGGTCTGCTAAGATCACTGGGAACATGACGTTTTCTCTAACGAGGCAAAATACATCACTTTGCCCATCTACCTGTGTACCAGGGAGTCCTTCTCCTGTTCTTGCATCTCTTAGCACAGTAGGGGGTTGTGCTGGGGGGGGGGGTCTATGACTGCAGTTTGTGTATTGACTTTGTGCAATGCTCAGACAGAAAAAATTGCCTCCATGGGCTGTGATGTGAGACTCGCCAGACAAATGTGAAACACACACACACACACACACACCCTCCAAACTTAGTGATTTGCACTGCAGTGGCAAAGTCAAGGTGACCTCTTCTTACTGCTGATGCTGCTTCAAAACACAAAGCTGTGATAGCTCTGGATGCAGCAAATGATGCACAATCAAACTTGAGCGACCTTTTAATCTAGGTTTTATTTACGGTACAAGGCTACAGATGATCTCACAGAGATCAGTGCTAGTGCATCCTCGTAAGACAGTGTTGGGCATCAGGAACAGACACTTGTCACTGTGGGCTTGTACAGAGTACAGATGGCCTCAGAAAAGAGGTCAAGAACTTTTACTTATCTTGTGCAACAAGCAAGTCATCTGTGGTGCATTTGCTGTGCTAAAATAACATTTAAACCGTGGAAGGTTTATTCTGAAATCAAATCGCCTGCAATGCCCATTGTATATTATCAACGAGCCAGATCACAATGTGATATATAATCCATGGACAAAGCAAAAGTTAAATAGTTCATTTAGATCCTTTAAGATGAGAAGGTGAATAACATATATAATCTTGTAATATGGTAAATTAAGTTGAGTTGAAATTATCATCTGAGAAAATATTGACATCAAATTGTTATTTTTAATGAAATATACCAGGTTGGCTAAAACAAGATTTTGCACCCTCTAAAGGGGCTTTCCTTCTTTTGTCCGGACTTTTCTGTTTGATCTGAATCGAATTTTCAGATGCGAAACCCACCCAAAAGAGGTGGTCTCGATCCGGACCAAATTGCAGCAGATCAGGGTTCAGACTTTTGCAGTGTGAAAGCTTCTTTTTTTTGACAATCCAGACTAAAGGGCAGTCCTTAAACATCATCAGCCTGCACACAGAAAAAGAAAAGAAAAATTACAGTAAGTAAACATGAGCCGCGGAACTCTCGGTCTCTCCCATCGTGGAGCCATGGCCCCCCAGCATAGCTCGCAGTCATCTTCTTCTTTCCTGCCAGCGACGATAAACCTTCCTTGTGACCAGCACATTCATCCAACCCCCAGATAACTGGACTGGACTCCACATCAGGCCTGATGTTACTGCTGATGGTAGTAACACCAGAACAGGGTTGTTTTCACGATGCCTTTATTCATTTGCCTTCTTTGCTAAGTGGTAAACAGTGCTAACCAGCTAATATGAGCGCTTTGGTACCACGACTACGTCATACTCACGCCTCCTCACAGCCAATCAGTGTCCAGTGCACGGAGACGCAGCAGACATCAGTAATGAGGACAGAACGTCAGTAGATTGGTCCACTGGTATTTATCAAGGATCAAATGTAG
>CAAKHB010001448.1:437374-481836 GCA_901007665.1 Aeoliscus strigatus
CGCTTTGGTACCACGACTACGTCATACTCACGCCTCCTCACAGCCAATCAGTGTCCAGTGCACGGAGACGCAGCAGACATCAGTAATGAGGACAGAACGTCAGTAGATTGGTCCACTGGTATTTATCAAGGATCAAATGTAGATAGTGGAGCAACAACACCAACCTTGGTCCAAAACCTTGGTTCTGACTTTTCGGTGTGAAAGTGTCATTTCAAGTCAGCAGTCAGATTAAAGTCGCACGGTTTGCACATAAAGAAAAGATGGTCGGTTGCGTTACATCGTGCAGTGAACTAAAAAGCTGGAGCTCCAACAGCCGGCGGCTGCGACCACAGCAGCTGCGCCGCCTCGCTGTGGGCTGAGCTACAGCTGAAGCTATGACATATGACATGGTTATTGCTGGAGCTACGGGCATGTTTGTGGTCGCTGCTATGAATTGTCGTTGATTCGTGTCATGGTTTCTCGTTCTCTAATCTGACACAGGCCACAGCGGTGAGGGGATTTATTGCAGGGGAGGAGAGAATCGGACAGCGGGCCGGCAGGAAGGTGGGTGTGCAGAGGGAGCTGAGTGGACAAGGACACACTGGCGGTCTTGAGCGAAGAAAGTCACCAGGGCAAAGCAAACACTGTAATTAACGCGAGTAAACAACCGAGTAAAGTGAGTAGATGCCCCCCCAGGGTTGAATGAACAATCTGTTGATGAGTGTGTGAAGAGCCCGGGGGCCAATGAGCTGATAGAACCAAGGGGGGAGAAGAGGGGCAGAGCCAGAGAGGGGTAGAGCAACGCCCAAGCAACACAAGTGACTCAACAAATAAACATGTTCTACTTGTGCTAGCATGCAAAAACGGAGATGGAACTTACTGTTGCATTGATGCTCATCTAAAAGCAACAGCATGTGACTCGCGACGTCCCGCTCGGTGACACTCTGTCACGGTCCTCAACAAAAGAGTGTATTCTAAGCGTTTCCCTAACCAGGACATTTTTACAACTAGCCAGACCGCTGCTATTTTTTTTTATACTGCAGCATTTGTTATTCAAAAGCTGGAAAAATTATGTTGTCAAGAAAACACGATGTTCCTGAAAGCTGTCGAGCAAATATGAGGTACTGCTGCGGCAACATTACTTTTTTACAGTAGTGAAATATAAATCAAGTGCTGCCATTCGAGTGGGATATCATTCCAAACACTAATGGTTCGCTTTAGAAACTGCTCAGCAGTGAAGTGAGAAAGCTCGTTGTAAATTGGCTAAGACGTGCAAAACCACCAGGACGATCCTGAAACCGTGCGCTCGGAGCTGCGGCGCTAATGGTGGGAGATGAGCTCACCGTCAAGCCCACGACGAATGCTGCATCATTCAATTATAGAGCAACACAATGAATCATTCGCAGACAATCTCCTCCACACCCCACTCATCTGACAGAGAAAAACTACAGAAGATGGCCCTCTTATCTCTGTAATATGGATAAACAGTGACAGCTGTCTCGGATGGAAGGCCGTTCTGATGGCGGCAGATCAAATGAGAGCTCGTTACGGAAAAAGTGACACATTAGTGTCTGCGGCGAGGCTTCCAGTCAGGGTATAACTGTGACTGTAGGTCTGCTGAGATGTCTGTGCCCCTGTGAAATTCCACTTCAGTCAGGACTGAATGTCATTAGTGACGTGGAGCTTCAGTCCCGTGACTTCACCCATCCAACAGAAAACAACGCTATCTGCCAATATTGGAGAAAGTGGTATTATTTTGATCTTGTCCTCCCAGTCTCTCATTCACTATCTCTCTCACACACTCACACACTTGTCCTGTTCCAGAGCAAATGTGTCAGTCACGGGTCTCACTGCTGGAGCTGCCTGTCACCCCCCCCTCACCCAACCTCCTTCCTTTTTGTCCCTCCTCTCCATTTTTGGACATATTCAAAAGGAACGTCCTGGATGAGAAGGTTACACACAAAGAGAAAATGGTGGCTCAAGGAGCAGAGCTATCATTCTAGGGATTATCAGGGTTTGTCAAAACGTGTGGGTCAGATTCGAGGTTTTACTTCAAGGCTTAGCAGCCAATAAGGGATATTAAATCAGGGGTGATTTAATCCACTATATAGAGTATGTGTAGTCAATATAAAGTGGACATTCTGTGCGATTTCAACACCTAGCAAACCTGCTAGATACCTAGACATCCGATCCCCATGACGCGCTAACCTGCTGAAGCTGATCTGACTGTCAGTTTTTTCCCCTTCAAATAATGTTACAAGTAGTGCGGTACTATGTACTTACATACATACATACATACATACGGAAACTCTTGTTGGCTCAGCCAGCCGGCTGTACGGTTGGGCTTCAGTTCACATAGGTGTTTTCATGTCTGCGGCGTCCTACACGTCTGGGAGACAATCCAAAGAAAACGGACAAATGTAGGACGGAGAATGAAGACATTTGGGAGGTAACCTCGTGGTTAATTTGACACTGTATATTTGACAGCCAGTTGAGGATATGAAAAATAATCTGGCTTAAGCCACTGTGTCAACAAACTGAAACCAAGTGCATTTCTTGTGAACCCTGCACGGTTTATTTAACTGAGGGATTCTTTCTTCTTTCCTGTTAAAGCATCAAATCAAAACAACACGGAAATCTCTGTCAAAACTCCTGTGATTGACAGAGTGATTTACTAGCAGGGTGTTCTGATTGTTTGGACTGAGTTGGTATATTAAAACATTTTCCTTACAACTGGCTTTTCTTATACAAATATAACAACCTAGATGATTCATGAATTATTATTTCATGTAAATCCAAGGCCGGTATTTCTCTCTCCGCCAGTGTTATACGCATTAATAAGATAGGAGTCTCTGTTTTTACAGGTTGGGTCACTTACGTTGGGCATACAGAGATCATAATCCAGCCAGGAGGGACTGATTCCTACAGCAGCAGCTGATGTAGGGACACTGGAAGGAGCTATTGTTCTCCAAGTAAACATCTGAACTAAGGCAGGTTTGCTCAGGGCTGCAGAATTATCACACTGCTGTCCCCACCTCCAGTTGTTATCATAGTTGCTGTTGCCATTGTAATGTGGTTTTAAATCATTTAAAAGAGAATTAGACAGTGTCAGTGATGCCATATGTTTATTGATTGTGGATGTGGATGAACCCAGGTGCCTGGAGGTATAACATTCAATGTTTAAGGCTCATTCAGATAATGCTGTTTATCATCGGCAAAAAATCAATCAACTTAAAAGTTAGCAGGCAAATACAGCAAGCTTGTAACCAATTTCTAAGTGGTGGAAATAAACACAAATAATTGTCCACTAGAGGGCGGTGGCAATTGTTCCTGAAACTTCATGATGATGAATTATGCTCACACGCTTGAGACTAAAAGACCAAAAGTTTTAATTGGGCAGCACTTTGTTTTCCTCATTAACTTGTGGAAATGAAAGAATAACTTCTTCTACTGGCATACTTTCAGCCGGTAAAGGCCCCTGTTATTACACAAGCTCTGGACCTCTGCCACGTTACACAACTCAGAGAATAAGTGAACCCGGGGGGAACGAGGTTAACCTGGCGGCAATCCCCTCTCCATTAGAGCCCACCGACTGTCACTGCACAGGAGGACTTGTTTACTGTCACGGTGCCATCAGACGAAAGACGGATTCGGTCATCTAAGATGAAACCTCGTCTTAATGAACTGTGGCGTTTTGGGGTTTTTTTGGCCTGTTGTATAGTCGTCTGGCCAGTAGACCCCTGATGGGAAGGGAGGGTGCGTTTGCGCAACAGCAAGGCACACGGATCCACCTATGCTGATCCAACCATGTGTTCCTGAGTGTAAGGGTGGTGTGTGTGTGTGTGTGTGTCTGTGTGCGAACATGAGCAGGACAGGAAAGGAAGTGAGAGGCATATCCACGGGGATCAAACCTAAACCACAGGATATTTCTGACCTTGAGGGCGAGTGGGTAAAGCATGGCTGGAGAAGGAGGGAAAGGAAAAGAAAAGGAAAGCTAGAGGGGAAAGCAACAAAGCAATGGAGGGAGAAAGAGAGGCGGACAACTGGGAAGCCCTTAGAATCCTCCACTCAAACCAACCATAACATTCCACATGAAGCCACGAAAACCAGGATGTGGACTGACAAAAGTACTCACAATGGGTGTGTGTGTGTGTGTGTGTGGCTGGAGTGTGCACTTGCTTCTGTACGTGTGTGTGTGTGTGTGTGTGTGCCATATGTTGATTTAACAGTCCAAGCAGAGGAGGCACAGGGGTGATGCAATCCTCCGAAGCAGAGGACAAGAGGGCGGCAGGAAGGAAGGGAGAGAAGGGAGTAGTAGAGAGGAAGGAGGAATTGTTGCTTCTGGGGATCCAGCTCTCCAGGAATGTGCTGACGGTCATGTCCCACAGAGCCGGCGAGAACGTTGCATTCTGGGAAACGTGGCGGAGGTGACACCACCTGTTTTATTGTTCCACAGATTGCACACAGATGAAAAAATATATTACACGTTATAAAGGGATAGACACAGTGAGTCATGATTGCTGAATTCTCAAAGGCACAACCGTGTTTTTGTACCCCCCCCCCACACACACACACACACACAAACAAGGCTTTCACACTGCAGGCTCCGGGCCTGAAGCCGCCCTCACACACTGGTGGTGGCGATCTATTTTGGTGTGAGCTACAGAACGTCCACAAGCACCCACACACTCAGTGGGTAAGGTGATTGGTAAGCCTGGACAAATAGTCTATTTCTGAACGCTGCTAGTGTGGGCGGCCGTCCTTGAGCTAGTTTGTCTGCCGTCTGAAGTGCTAAGTGCTGTATACAGTTACAATAGATAGAACATTCACAAGGACAAGTGAAGGTGGTGGTGTGTGTGTGTGTGTGTGTGTGTGTGTGTGTGTGTGTGTGTGTGGCGGGTGGGGGGGGTAGTGCGAGAGAGCACTGGGAATAGAGATGGTGACTCACAGGCCATTTGGAAAGTAATTCCATCTCTGAATGCCGTATATCTTTTCATCAATGAAAGGAAAGTACTCGCCAAACCGGGCAGGGAAAAGAAGAAAAACATCTCTGCTGGGTGAAATGGAGCTTTTTTTGAATGAGACAGGACAGAAACCAGCCAAGGGTTATTCTTGCACTCTATTAATTTCATGTAGCTGGAGCTGTGTAGGTTCATAGAGGCTATCGGGGGGATTGCCTACTTTGGGTGACCTCCACTGCAGCGCAGCATTGCTCTCCCCACATCTCCATATCAAACCTCAATAAACATGAGCCTGACACGTCCTCGGTCAAGTCAGCTCGTGGCTCATTCCAGAGCTGAAATGTCTGATTTTGGACCACGGTGGGTCGATCGACAACCACAATGTCCAACAGCCACACAGCAAGACGCATGAAAATATTAGGTCTTGTGTTGATGTGTGAGGTCCTGTCTTTCTGCGAAAAAAATAAAGAAAAAACAAAACACTTACCGTCTCATCCATCTTAGCCGCAGTGAAACGTGTTTCTGCTATTGTAAATTTTGCAACTTTGTGAATCATTGGTGTCCTGTGTCTTGATCTTATTTTGAGGTTTTAGGGGATCCAGATTGACTCTGGGCAGGCTGCGAGTGGTGTGGCACACCGCCACTGAAAGAGGGGAAGGGGAGTTCAGCACAAGAGCATTCCAAAGAAAGGTCTGAGTGTCCTGACAAACCATCAGTGACCTTGACTAAACTACGAACAATATGTGGAGAAAGAACATTGACCAGAAGAAGTGAAATCTACAGCACATCAATAAAACATGACGGAGGGGCCATCAGACCTCTCTGCTCCACTTGTCTCAGATTTCCTCACCTCTCCCTCTCTCTTCTCTTCCTCCATTCACACTCTTCCCTCACACCTTCCTATAGAAGGCTTTGTATACGCCCCCTGTTTCTGTGTCTGAGCAGTGGGACAAGCAGGACACACACAGACACACACACAGAGCCCCCATCAACCTGGGTTACCAGAACGTCTTCCCTGACCAGCCCGACAGATGACGTCCTCGTTCCATTAAACAGCATAGTGTGTCTGTGTGTGTGTCCTGCTTGTGAAAGCATTGATGCCTGTTCAAAGACAAGTCCAAGATCATGAAAAGATGAATTCCTGGGATGTGTTTGTTCACTGACCAGAGGGAATGTCTCCCCAGAGAACTGCGTGTGCTGTGTGGTAACACAGGCAAGTACCAAGAAACCTTTTTTTTTTTTTTTTCATTAATAATTCCTGGACCACCACTGCCCGCGCTTCCTTGTACTGTTATTTACAATCACTTCTTCAGTTCATCTTCTGGCATCGTGAGTCATTCCTGTTACTGGGCTGTGCAGAGGTCTTGCGAGGACACTGACTGGCTCGCCCTCCCTGGATCCAAATTAAAGAGTTTGTCAGCGTCCAAGGCCCAAACCAAGCCCAGACACAACCACTACCACCAAACTCCTGAATTCAACTGAATTTTTAATTATTTTGGAACCGTATGTGTGCTCTGACCAAAAATCTTGGCTTTTAGCTTTACTTTTCCTTTTACACAGCGCACATTTGGTCGTGTTGTTTGTGCACTCAGCACTAAGATTCTTGGTTGTGTGACTGAATGTAGCCATAGAAGCGCAAACACGACCTCACGTCTGCAGAATGTTTTGTTTGTCCATCACCTTTCAGCAGGTATTTGCTCCTCATCCTCCTCACTGACAGCTCGATGATGTATCCGCGGGTCCTGTATTTGTTACTGGACGACCCGATGAGGCAGCTGGCTATTGAACATACCACAGACTGGCAACCCCTGTTTCCGTCTCCAGCTCCAGCTGTGCACCAATGAATAACACAAAATGCCCTGGAGTCATTGGAAAAGTCAGCGAGTGTCACAGCTGAAAGTAGATTAAAATGTTTCCAAAATGACTGTTTGACCTTTTGTTATTTCAACGATGTAGCACACTCTCCTCCCCTTGATTACACATGACAGCCGGTCACGACGTGTGGAAAACCTCCCGACAATATCTGACAAATAAACCTATGACACCGACGCAAACCACGAATGCTGGACTGAATTAAGATAAAAATCTACAAGCAACAACCATGACACTGCTGAACCTCTTAACTTGAACAGTGAATTGCTCCAGAAAATCCATGAAACGTTTACACACGTTTGGATTTATCGACAAATGTTTTCTTTTCACAAGGTACAATTCAATAGTTCGGAAGGACAAAAAAAAATTGATGAAAATTCCCAGCAATTACAACTTTAAACCCACCTGATAAAATCAACACACACCAAACTGCGAGATGACGGTTTTAGACATCAGCTATATGCATGTAAAATATACATCCAATAAATAAGTTATCTCTCTCGGATTGTGTTTCACATCCACTTGGCTCCACATCATCCACAGTGCACAGCAGCTGTGCATGATGTTCACAGGGCGGTAGGCTCCAGCAGACGGCACATATCATGGTCAGCATGCCTCCACGTCCTCCCACTGTCTGAGTTGTACTCTACGATGACACTTTTCAAGACAAGGAGTTAAGGAATCAAGATCCCACCCAACTCTCACTGAAAATTCACGTCAAACAACTCTTGTACGTCTGTAAATGGAAACTTGGACCCAAAATGCCTCTTTCTTGGCATTGCTACATCTGCCAACGATGTTCTGGTAGTTTTTTTACTGTAATCCTGATAGACAAAAAAACAATAAAAACATAAAATCCTAGTCCAGTGTTAAGACCAGTCCACTTCTCCAGCAAGCAAACTGACACGCAAAGAAAAACTAAATATGGAAAAAATGCTATCCTTCATGTAATCTCAGTCCTGTCAGAGGTTGTACTGTCTTACAATCAACTTGCAAAACATTCATTTTGATATTAACATCTGGCCTTATTTTCAAACCGATTCATCTACAACAGATAATATATTCTTGCTGTTACAGATCATTACATCTGCAGATGTTGACTCAGTATGTGGATAAATCACAGAGGAACAGTCATATGAAAAGTGTAATGTATTAAATATGGTGTGCAGCAGTAAAGGAGGTCAGGTGGACACAGTGTTCCCAGTCAGAGCTGAAGTCTGGTCCAGAGTGCAGTATGAGTCACCGGAACACAGCAGATTGCTAGCTTGCAGAATTCATTAAGACAAATGTAAGGTATATGGATTTCCTCTGGAAGAGAAAGAAAAAACTGCTTGGCAGCTGCAGAACAACACCCCAGTGAATCCTCAAGTAGCTTTCCACACACTGTTGGAACGACAGCATGTATTTTACATCTCTGTGGAGGATTTATGTCGGCCTGAATGTAAATGGACGATCTTAAATCAGCCAAAACGTTGGCCCATTTTGTACCATTGCTCACTGCAGTGGGTCTGAGACATCTGTGTCTTAAGTAGCCAGCTACATCTTTATTGATTTTATTTAAACATTCACTTTACAGTGCACAGTGTGTGACTGAACCGGATTCCATTCCTCTGCGGTCCCCAAGTAGGAGTTTGAGGGCAACGAACAATGCAGAAAGACAGTGGGCGAACGTGAAACACACGACTTACATCTTGAATGTGATCATTATGGTACAGACACAAGGACAAGTGACAAGGACACTTCTCCACAGTCAAATATGTGTCTACCAAGAATGAGGTGCAAAGTTTGACACATTTACTGTCCTCGAGCATGATTTGTGAAATCACAAACGGTTCATTTCCAGTTCACCGTTGAACAATAAATCGAAAGCCTAAAGAACTTGACAAGCCCTTTTACAGTTAATAAAAGGCCCACTGTGGCCAATACTTTCCATTTTGAAATGAAGACAAAATAATACCCATAGGGTCAGGCTTTTGTGATGAGGAAGAAGTTGACGTTTGTTTCCTGTTTTGTGACATTATGGCGACTGTCAATTGATGATGCCTTCATACTTATGTGAGTGAACCGTTGAACATAAACGGGTTCCGAACAATAAGAGACAGTGAAAAAAATCTTTAAAATATTGTTACAGATGAAACCTGCCGCCATCGAAAGATTCATAAGGTCCACTGGCGCCATCCTGTGGACAAATCGCAATACTGATAAAAACCCCAGCTCAAACCCAGTGAAGAATCATCTGTTTTTGTTAAATATAAAGTAGTCTGCGTTTATATACCGTGGCCATGCGACATTTTCTGGGTGCGCTGAGGTTTAGATATAAAATATAATGAAAATAGTAAAAAGCACGTTAGCTAAAGTGCCGCTAGCTTAATTTGCTACATTAGCAGGAGTAGCCGGTGTGTGTGTATGTGTGTGTCTCATTTAAACAATTGTCGAAATCAACGAAATCAACCAGGATGCGATTCGCAGATGGCAAACTGATCGGTTAGAACTCGCCATCAGACGTGTGTGGTAAAAAGCCGATCGTATTTGATCGTAATGCGCATGTCTAATCCCGAAGACAAGTGACCGGATCTTGTTGCCACAGCAACCCCATCAAACTCGATCTTCGTGACGGTTGTTTTTTTTTTTTCTCGGCCGACACGGAAGTCCCGCTCCGAGATCAGTTATTCAGCGTTTTTTTTTCGGTTTGTTTTTGCACTCGATGGTCACAAGTGAAGCCAAAGTAAACGTCTCGTCGATCACAATGATCCACAAATAAATGATCCACAAATGACTTATTTGTGCGTTTTGTTTTCATTGTTACGTCTTACTTCTGAGCACAGGACAATAGAGCAGTTTGTAAAACCACATTCCATCTGCAGTAAATTGCCCTCTTCCCGTACGTGTGGCGTCAATTCAGCCTGAAAAAAAAACCCTGCGCTTGCGCAAAACGCACGATCAATACAGATCAGGTTTCCGGAAACAGATTGGGTAGCGACAGTTGTCTGTGGAGAACATTGTTAGGGGCTGCCATTTTACCGACCTTACGGTAAGAAAACTTGCTTCGTGTTGTTGTATCGGTACATGTCCCTTTACGTGTTCCTCTCAGTCGTACGATCGCACGTCAGGAATGTGTTTGAGTTGACAGACAGCCGCTGGGACTGCTAGCTTGTTTGGTATCTGCACTGCTACAGTTAGCATCTGTGACGAGAACCGGGGAGTGTAAATTAGCTTCGATGTTATACCACTTTGGGGTTAGCCAGAGACACGGAACGTTTTTAATGCTTGCTATTTGGCTTAATGTGAGCAGTTCACGACATTCAAGTTTAATTAGCTTACGCGCACCAGCCATTGCTCGCATCCATTAAACGATGAACTTTTATTCACCGTATTCATCCGTCATTTCATTCCACGGGTAAGAAATGAAGTGAAGCCGTTTCCTCACCTGTCTCACGTCCCTGTCCTGTTTCTCCCAGCAGCACACATCAACAATGGGCGTCAAAGTGGTCCAGCTCACTTCCAAGTCCCACCATGAGAACATCCTGGCCTCTCTGTACCAGCTGAGGCTTCATGGCCACCTGAGTGACGTCACAGTGCAGGTGGCCCAAGAGGGAGACATGCAGGAGTTTCAGGCCCACCAGGTGATACTTGCAGCATCCAGTGGCTACTTCAAGAACATCTTCCTCGCGGAGGATACTGTGAAGGACAAAATATTGCTTTCAAATATGCATTCGGATGATTTCTCCAAGTTTTTAGAATTTGTGTACACTGGTAAAGTGGAAGTCGCCAGAGACAAGATTGATGACATTCATGCAATGGCGCAGTTTTTGGAATGTGAGGAGCTTTTGGAGGTTTGTGGTCAGGCCATGAGTGCTGGACTCCTCGAGGAACGTACAAGGAAGTCCACATCAGATGTTCAAGATGACGATGGTGCACCTGCAGCCAAGAGAGCCCAAAGGAGAAAACTGAAGAAGCCGTCAAAAAATGTGTTTTTGAAGCCTCTGCTGTCTCCGCAGAGCTCGGGTACCGAAGTCATTCCAAGATGTAAGCCGAAAATTGTGGCGTCGAACGAAAATAGGCAAGGAACAAAGCTGAAAGTGAGGTTGGCCGGACATAAAGTCCTTCAGAGGCATTTAAAAATGAAAAGAGGGACATTTAACAACGTCTACAAAGTGACCACTGAAGACACCGATAAAAACGAGAACAGCCAGGAGGCAGAAGCCCAGATGGACACACAGACAGAGGAAACGGGTTCTTCTGTGGCTTTGCCTGCCTCCGATGTAGAAGAGCTCCAGTATGGGGAGGCTGTGCAGAGTACGAACCCTGAAGAAGGTTTGTTCTTACCTCTGGGAGAACAGGAACAGGAAGAGGACGAGGAGGAGAACGTGCAGTTGGAGGACGCGTTGAAGAGAACGTCAAAGGCCCAGTTCCACTGTAACAAGTGCCAGCGGACGTTCCATTACGAGAGAAGCTACTTGAAGCACATCAGGTGGGTCCCAGCCGAGCTCCCGTGTCCTTTGCCTACACATGTAACGCTCCTTCTCATGTGGAATGCTGTGATAACCCTCTGTTGGTCAGTACGTACCACGGAGTGAAAGCAGAGGTCGTCCATCGCTGCGACACCTGCCTGCAGACGTTCGCCAACCGCAGCAACCTGAAGATCCACGAAAAGCACGTCCACAGCAACGAGAGGCTGTTCACCTGCGACTCCTGCGACAAGACCTTCAAACGCAAGAAGGATGTCGTTCGGCATCAGAGACAAGTCAGAACTGCTCAATTTACATCCTTTTGTATTTAAGTTACTTTTTTGTTTCACACACAGACAGCTCCACCAGACATTGTTACAATACAATAATAATAACCCCCCAGCATGGTAGCTGTTTCTAAAGGCCAGTGTGGAGTAATTCAAACCGTGAAATTAGAGCATAAATGGAAAATATTTAGTCACAGTAAGTTAGAAAAAAAAAAAGTACACACTTCCTGTGTTCAAAAGCACATCTTTGGTATCATGGTAAACTTTCATGCATGTTTTCTGTGTCACGTTCCCCCCGCTGCTTAGGTGCACGAACGCGACACCCACCTCCATGTGTGCCCCGAGTGCGGAAAGGCCCTCAGCTCCAAAACGGCCCTGGTGCTGCACGAGAGGACGCACTCCGGCGTGAAGCCCTTCGAGTGCACGGACTGCGGCTCCAGATTTACCCAGAACTCGGCTCTCAAGATGCACCACAGGTACAGAACTCACTGGGGCGACCGGCTGGTCCATCGGTGTGCGCTCTCTGTCAACGCTGAAGAGGCAGGAATCTTTGTGTGTGTGTATGTGTAGGACCCACTCTGGAGAGAAGCCATTCGCATGCGATGAGTGCGACACCCGGTTCACTCAGAAGCACATGTTGACCTATCACAAGAAATCACACTCAGGTAGGAGGCGCTCATCTTCTGCCAGTGCTCCTTTGACGCGATCGCAAATGTTGTTCTGGTGCGTCTCGTTAAGGAGAGAAGCCCTTCATGTGTGAGGCCTGTGGGAAGAGCTTCGCCTCCAAAGAATACCTGAGGTACCACTCCAACATCCACACCGGGTTCAAACCGTACAAGTGCCAGGAATGTGGCCGAGGCTTCGCTCAGAGGAACTCCCTCCACCAGCATATAAAGATCCACACAGGTAAAAGCCCCGCTCACGAGCCGGACCGTTCTCTCCCCACGTGTGCCTCACCTGAGTTTGTTGGGACGGGGGTAGGTGAGCGCCCGTACAGTTGTAAATTCTGCGAGAAGCAGTTCACGCAGCTCAACGCCCTCCAGAGGCACCAGCGCATTCACACCGGAGAGAAACCCTACATGTGTGGGCTCTGCAGCCGCACCTTCACGGACAAGTCCACGCTGCGCAGACACACGATGGTGAGTTTTCTTACACTGTTTCCGTAATCAGAAAATCACTTGTTGAGCTAATGTGGGTTTCCCCTGTTGGCATGGCGATGATTCCCAAAACGCACACATATATAGTTTGAGTGTAGTATAGTACACTCAAAGTAGTAGTAGTAGTAGTAGTATAGTATAGAGTGAAAACTGCAACCACAGAGATGATTTAAAGTAAAGATCCCTTTTTTTTTCCTTTGGCAAATGACCATGTTATAAGCTTATAATAACAAACAAACACAGACAACAATACTATATTACAAAATAACATTAAAAATAATTTAATGAAAGTGAAAAATCATAAGAGTTTTGCTGGCATTTGCATGTAAAACAAACACAAGCTTCTCCAAACTTCAGGTTCATGACTCTGACGCTCCCTGGAAGACATATCTGGTGGTGCTGGAGGGAAATGTGGAGGACAAGAAGCCCAAAATCCCAACAAAGAGAGAGCTGCAAAAGGCAGCAGCGAAGATAAAAAGGTCAGCTGTGACAAGCGACGGCGATGCCTCCTCTGCTGCAGAGGCTAGCGAGGACACTGGTCTCGCCGTGGTGCAACCTGGTGCAACCCTCCCATCGGAGTGGGCGGGGCACGGGGCCATTGCTCTCGTCAGTCACGGCTCCCTGGGTGGGATCACCGTCATCCACACCGAGGTGCCGCCAGGGACCCAGATCCAGCCCATGGTGACAGACGACAGCACCGTGGCCATTTCTGTCGACAGCTCGGCCATCCCCGTCCCCTTCTCCCTCCCCTTCTCCTCCGCTGCCTCCTCCACCTCTCTGCCTGAAGCCACTCTGTCGGTTCCAGAGTCTGACGGTTCGGACACACCAGTTTTGCCTACATCCTCCGTCCTTGAAGCTGCCGCCTCGGAGACTATTTTGGCTCCGGTTTCAGAGAGTGAGGCCACTTCGGAGTCGGATATTTTGCCGTCTGATATTCAAACTGTGGTTCTGTCTTAGGCCGCTGGTGGAGAACAAATTTCCGATAGATGGAGAGTTAACAGAAGATAACTACCTAAAGAAGCGCAAGACAATGCACTCAGAATGCATGTGAATGCTTACATTTATGTCTGGGAGCTGAAGACAATTAAAAATCCTGACTCCGTGTGCCTTAGTGTTGTATGTGCTTCAACAGAAGTGTGGTTTGGCCTCACATTCACCCATTCATACACAGGTTCAGCGTCTTACCCAAGGACACTCCAACATCTGGACAGTCTTACCCGGGAACCAGCCGGGAACCAACCGCCAAACCTCTGGTGACTATACGACCCGCTCGTGGGCACATGAGCTGGTTGGAGATAATGTTCTTTATAAATCGTCTTGTCCTCAGCAGAACGTTAAATTGGCTTGAACGCTTCCTTTTAAAGACTTTTTTCTGCTGGACACTAAGTGCTTCTGATTGATTCACAGTATTTGCTTTATTATAAATACTTAGTGGCGCCCTCTACAGGCTGAGATCAAGTTGCTGCCATGGTGACGTGACGTTTTGCATCACATTTGTCAGGTGGACAACAAAGCTGGGATAATAACTTTATTCATCTCCATTCGCGCAAGCATACAGATGATATCCAGGTGTTTGATGTGATGCCACCTGGAGAACTTTGGACTGTAAGACGACACGACTGGACACAAAAGACATGCTCGGCCGCGCGGAAGAAACCACCACTGATAGCCAACCTCCGATGGCGTTCACGGCACAACACAGCACGAGATGAGAAGCTGATGGCGCCCGTTTCCCCGACCGCTCTGGGAGCTGCTTGTCATTCAAAAACATCCTTCACAGTGTACAAACATTGACTTTATCGGTACATCTACAAACCCTAAAGCAACAACAAAGTCACTAAATCATGACTTAAAATTAGCGACGATAAATGACAAATGTCTAACAGTCGAAACTCGGTGCATATCTTTGACCTCCGTCAAGAAGAGTCTCTGCTCACGTGATCGGATTGAAACGATATTTTTGTGGCTCTAGGTTTCTACGTAACGTCGACTTCCAACAGGTTCCAGTCAAACATAAAGGTACATTCTCAAAATCCATACACTCTGTGATAAATTATCTTTAAATTAACATGAATAAACTACATTTAAAAAAAGAGCTGCATCTGACTAAGAACACAAACAGATTGTACAAAACATGCCGTGCTTGTTGTCAATACTAACGTCAGTTTCAATTCATTATACCCTCTGAAATCAGATTTCAGCGCTCAGGTACAGTGTGCAGCAATCCTCTGGGTAGAGGTGAGGGCGCGAGGATTCACATTCTGATTGGACTCAGATGCCGTAAAGTGATCAGACAGTAAAGCAGTTGGATATTCAAGATCGTCAGCTTCTCCAGACGCAATAGAGAGATGGAGGGAAGGGAGCGTGTGTGTGTTTGTGTGTGTGTGGGGAGGGGGTGGGGAGCATGCGTTCCTCCATGCTACATTTCTACCCTGGTTCTCTCATTTCAGATCCCCTTCGTCACCCTGGATGGTCTTTTTGATGCGCAGCAGGAGGGTTGTGTGCCACTGGTCCAGACGGGAGATGGAGTCAAACTCCTTCACCTGCACGCACACGCACACACACACACACACACACGGTCCTTTTATTCTCACTGTTGCTTTTTATCTATTGATTTTACTTCATTGTAAACATGTTTTTACTATTGGCTACTGGGATCTTTGTCGGCACGTATCACTACAGAGCGTTATTGTTGTGCTGGGATTCTGTGCCCGTTTGACCTTTCTTTTTTTCCTGTTTAATTATGGGTTTTACAGCTCATGTAGCACTATTGTCAACAACAAATTTCAATCATAATATTTAAGTTGATCCTGATCCTGACACCAGTTTAGAACGTCTGTCACCCGCAGGCGAATCCCAACGATTTATTCATCTAATAATCCATGAGTTCAAAAGTCCCCAACAGAAACGATCTCAGGACTTGTTTTCCTTTCATCAGCGTTGTCACACATCTGTTCAAATCCCTCAGCCGCCACTTTACACATTCAGCAATGTCTGCATCTATTATGTGTCGTTTATTATCTGTATTTTTACAAATAGACACAACATTAGCATGAAAACAGCCCTCCTATCTGTCAGCCACAGGACAGAACGGAATGGAATGTTCTGGATGTACTAGTACAGGGAGAAGTAGTGCTTTGTTCTCAAACAGTTTGAAAACAGTGCTGTCAGTTTAGTCAAGTTTGCAGTGAGACGGTGATGCTCATCAACACACCCGGTGAGGAACAAACGGATGTCTGAGATCCATTGTTCAACTTCCCTGAACACTCAGGGGATCCAACAACGCTTCAAGAGCCCAATCAGTGCTCAGCAGAAGTGTACACTCAAACTTTGGCAGCCCATAGGAGACTTACTGCCTCTGTGAACGCCTCGCTGTTCTGTTCCTCATGAGCCTCCAGGAGTTTCTGATAAAATAATCACAGTAACGCAGGTTACTCAGAGGAACACCGAGCAGAAAGAGAAAGTCGGTCATCTTCCTTACCTTCAACAGTTTGCACTCTCGTGAGTCTGAAAAAGCCGGAAACATCTCCTCATACTTTTCAACTGCGATCTGTGGAGACAGTGTATTCAGATTCAGCCTTCAAATACCTGTTTGGAATTTCCATACTTATCCATACTTTCATTTCCAGACTTCTGTGCGTTTATTGTTTCTTCTCCAGAGAATGTGACATCAAAATACATGTAAATACATCAGTGTATCATATTTAATTATTCATAATAGGTAATTGCAGACCTTCTTTCTATGAGGGTGTATATACTGTGTGTACTGTGTGTGTGTGTATATATATTTTTTGACTTCTCCACCGTGTCACCCTCATATATATCTTTACATACTTTATTTTTCATTTTCCATAAAATGGACCACATTTATTTCCATTCATGCATAGGAACGTCGACCCCGTAAACCTGCCTTGGCGTTGAGCTCGTCCACGATGAAATGACAGAGGGATGCTTTGAAAAAATACTCCTTGGCGCTGTACTTCAGCAGCGGGTTGTCCATGGTGTTGGCTCCAACCTGGATACAAGCACACCATGGGGAACGGATGGGGAACGGATCCGAAACGACCTCTGTGACACCTTGTACAGTGCGACGTGTAAATAAAAACAAAAACAAGTGCACACCTGCTCGTAGATCTCGATGGCCTTCTGGTACTGCTCCAGCTGAGCGCAGTACGCCCCCACCTTCAGCAGACACTTGTTGGCAGAGCTGTGAACAAGGGTGAACCTGACTCAGCGGGTGTCCGAAGCAGAAACTACAGCTCTCTGACGGGGTCCGTCGGACCGCATCACACCGAGAGTACCTGTTTGATTCCTCTCCTTTGTAGTAGTCTGCTGCTTGCTCATAATGGGCGATGGCCTTTAAAAAAAAGACAAACGTTGCTCTGACAAACACATCTCAGCCTTATCAGGGATCCAAGACGTTCAAAGTGTGAACACACCTTTTCTATATCCACCAGCTCAGACTCGTAGATCTCTGCGATACTGATGTGGTGTTTGGCTGCGATGGTGAATCTTCCCTGGGAGAGGAAGGAGGAAAACGTGATGACAGATTTGATTTTCAGTCATGAAGAAGGTGTCATCCAGGTTAGTAACTTGTGATTTAACAACCTGGTCTGGGGTCGGACAGGTTGCAAAGGTACAGGAAGATACTAGAGCAGTTATCAAATCACAGCGTACTGTCTATGTGCATCTTACCATGTCTGTGTATATATCGATGGCAGCATTTAAACACTTGATTGCCTCTTTTGGCAGCATAGAGGGAAGAGGAGGGAACAGTTAGTTCACACGTGTTAGTTTGAGGTTTCAACAGGAACACACATCCACAAGAAAACCCCTCCTCTTCTTTCAGAGACTCGTCTTTTGACTCGTTTCCTCCAGACAGGTCAATTTGCAGGCAAAAGCCCACAAATGATGTTAAGATGATGGACTTCCTGTCCCCTGTAGATGTTTCCTATTTCAGTGTGTAGCTCTCCTGTCTTTCATCTTGAACCATGCACAGCCATTTAATAACTGTGAATATCTTGTTCCCATCTTGCCCTATGTACTTCATGTACATGAAGCCCAAATGAGACGTGTGTGTGGTCTATGTGGGTGTGTGCCCATTGTGCGACCGTTTTCTCTGGATCTGTGAGCACTGGCTCTTTGGAAGCTGCCTGTGTGTGTCGTCCCATGGATTTCAATGCACTTTTACCGTTTCAGTGGGTTTTTTTATGTATCTTTGTAATAGTTTAATTTTTCTGTCGTTTTTTCCTCCTTTGCCTGCCTCAGGGACAGCAAATGGAACGTAGGTAAAATGCTATAATGCTGTGCAGTGCATCTTTACACTGAGAACAATGTTTTCTGTAAAAGGTCACTGATAATCAATGAATTAATTAATAATAACAAATAAAATGTACTTGTGCACTTGACTCATATTCTAGAGTTTGTGTGACCTTTGAAAACAAGCCCCCCCCCCCCGACAACAAACATGACAGAGATTCCTAACAGCAAGTAGTGTGGTGTGAACACTAAATAATGTGACAAGTAGTAACACGTAATCTCACCGTTCGGATCAGACTTCTTATAAGCATTTCCGGCGTCGATGAAACTGGTGGCACAGTCATGTTTGTTCTGCAGCTGCATGTGAAGACGTGCAGCTTTACAAAATGCACCCCCAGCAGCTGAAGAAGAGAAGGACAAACACTTTCACACACAGGCAGTGAACCCTGCGGGGTGGAATTTGTTGCAGAGGAAAAAACATCTTATCGCACCACTCCAGTTCTTGGCCATCTTGAACATGTTGGCTGCTCTGCAGTACATCTCACAGGCTTCTTCCACTTTGTGATGGCCTCTGCGTGACGACAGAGAATAGACACAGCCGCACTCAAACTGAATACAGGGGTTTTAACAAATGGTTTAGGATGAAATCGGTTCATTCTGGTATGATATTCTGTAGTATTAGCTATTACCATACACATATGTGGGTCGATCACATGGTGATGGAGTGTATAGCGTGCCAGGCTGTTGCATTTCTCATCAAGCTTAAATATAAATCCCTACACATGCATAAAGGATCTCCATCCCTCCGTGACAACAACTGGAACCCTGGGAGCTCGCTGTAGTTCTTATAACACTGCCGAGGATTACATCACAATTTGTTCACCACAGAATTACCACTAGAAAGCCTTCTAAGTCTTATCACACATCTGCAGTAACATCTGGGTGTCCTGTCTTAGCAGACTTATGCAGACATATATGTTGTTATAACTTCATTCCCTTTTGATGGATGTAATTGAATTAGCTTCAAACAGCATCATCATAATAATTATTTCCAGGTTGCATACATACGAACTAAATTCTTGTCAAAGAGCTGTCTGAGCTATTTGTCATCTTCATCATCAAACTCTACTGTAAAGAACAGTGTTATGGGGTTATTAAAATGATTAAACGCTGCTGTAAGTGAACATCCATGGTTGATATAATACACAAAACAAACCTGACACTACAGACATTTCAGAACTGTAACAATAAGTGAGCTTAGCTGTAAATGCTAATGCTAAAGGGGAGTTGTTTACAATGTTAGCGGCTAACTCAGCTAACACATTTGTAGGACGACCTGGGATAAATGTACAGTGTTTGTCCTTCACTGGTTCATTGTCTGCCTTGTTTGGACAGAATTAAACATACAGATAATCGTTCCAAAAACGTATGTATGTACGTGTATAAGTGGGCTGCTAGCCAACACACGACAGTTACTGCTGCTAGCGTTGGCTGGTTGTTCTTTGGTGCAGTGCTGTCTCACCCTCCAAACATCCCTCCCAAAAAAGATCCCGAGGACTTGACTTTTTTGTCAGCGTCGGCCATTAGTTGAACGGCTTCCTTCTCTTTCCCAGAGTTATCCATTGTTTTTGCTTTACGTAGAGAAAAGTTACACTGGTGTTGAAAAGAGCCGCAGAGGATTCCGCTGTGTACAGGATTACAGCAGTGGGTTTATTGAACGTGGGCGTGCACCTGTTAGGAGCTTAGGCAGAGCCGCGTGTTATCGTGGGAGTTGTAGTTCTTTTTTGTGTCAGAAGGCGACGTCGCAAACTGGAAGAGAACTACAAGTCCCAAGAAAGACTAATACTAAATCAAATCATGTATTGCGGAACATTTCTTTAAAAAAATGATAAAAGTTGGTTCACTTTCGTTTGTCTATGTCTGTTAGCGATTGTTTTGGACATTTTCTAAAAAATGTAATATATTTATTCACAATTACAATAAACAATTACTGCACAACGCTTTGTGTCCAGCAGAGGGGGGTAAAATATTAACTGTTTTGAACTGCTTTATGCAGTAATGAGTTATAGCAGGTGAAGAATTCTTATTACGTCCCCATGTCTTACATAAGAGGGAGAGGAGTTACACACTGCCTATGTCATTTAAATAGAACAGGGCAATTACGAATGTTATTTATTCCACCTGTGTAACCTGACACTGACATGTAATTGATCCTAAAAAGGGGCCTATTGATTAAACTGAATTCCAAGTGCCTTTTAGGATAGAAGAGCACCTCAAAGGCCTTTTAACTATTTTTATTTAATTTCATTTCTGTCCCTTAACTACTTCTTTTCATTATCGAGTCTCTGTGATTAATTATAAAGCCCTTTACAAATGTGAAAGATGAAAAAAACAAAGCTATGGCAAGTTTAACTCTGATTTTTATTTACATTGCCATTCATGTTTGCCCTTAAGTGTCAGTAAATATTACATGCTGGAGTGTCTGAGTTATGCAAAGACTCAGCAATTGTGCGAGGAGAAACATTGTGTACAGACATCTGAGCAGATTTACATTGCGGTTAATGCTTTTTACATAAGTGTAATGTCATGGCTATAGCATAAATTGTTGTGAAGTTACACGGGGAAAGCACCGGCATATATACAGACACGAAACCACTGAGCAAATCAACCAGAACGGAGACTTTCCCCTTTGAGGCCATTGTATGTACACATTCATCATTCAAGAGCCATGAATGAGACAGCTCATGAAGGTAAATCAACATGTTATTAGTCTTTATACCCAGATGTAACTCTAACTTATTGAAACACAACCTATTTGTAAAATGTAAAGTTAAGCCTGGAAAGAGATGCTAATGGCGACATGCTTTGAAAGGACTACAAAAATGAAGCAGCAGTCAGTACTATTTCATCACAAACTTTGACACATAAGTATCTGCATTACATTTTAGTACCCAGACTAAGAGCAGATGCAGCATTTTGGCTAAATGAATACAGTTGAAATAAACTTGCTGCACAATTAAGTGAGCCCCCTCAACCTCGTTGACACATCAGATATGCAATAGTAAAACGTCTGTGAATATTAGTGGAGTGAAAATGGCTTGAGATATTTTCCAGATCATTCACTCTGCATGATTAGGAAAGAACTTGATCAGCTGACACTAATTCTGTCTTTTGTCATTCTGTTAAAAGTCCTATCGAGTTTGTCTGCACCCATTCCGTAGATGTTTATGGCCATTTATGAGGAGCTGAGGCCGGAATCGGACTCCGATGTTCCAGCACGAGGCTTGGAGGCAATGCAGGGAGCCATGGAGCAGGGGATGGAGTAGCAGGAGCAGGTGGAGCTCTTTAGGGTCTCTTCTGTGATAACTTCCTGCAGGGAGTGCTGCTCCTCGACCTGGAAGATGTTTGGCTGCTCTACTCGGTCCTCACAGATGCTAAAGGTGTGTGTGGGGGGTGACAAAACATTGCTGCAGTTAGAACATGGTACACCTGTATCACCAGCAATCTATTACTAGTCCAGTGGAGTAAAAAACAAATTAAAATTCATGAACTAGCAGAGAATTAAATGTCCAAACCAAACTATTTGTTATAAGCAAGGTGCAACAATGTGAACTATATTAAAATATGTTTCCATGCATCTGTGTGTATGACAATATGCCCATTGCTGCATTCATTTATCAGATGGCAAGAACTCTGCTCGTTCATGTCAGTTTTCAAAGCGACACGTCTTCTGACATGAGACCAGAAGGTTGTCCAGCTGAGATGGACGTCAGGTGTGACGATTTAATCCCCTTAAGGAGTTTTAATTTTAACCATGGTTGACCTGCTCTCTAACTTAATCCATCCTCCCATTCCTACACCAATGTTCCAGTGAAGATCGAAAACACGCCTCACAGGTTAAATTACCACTTTCAACTTTGGGAAACAGGAAATTCCTGTCTGACATGTTACTGCAAAGACACTGACATACTGCTTCTCCAAAGAATCTCCAGAGGACAACAGGAATCCAGTGCAGTCATGTACAAGAGGGGGAATTAGCTCATTGGATTCTTTCTGACTGATTTGTTTCCTACTTGACAGTGGTCTGAGGTTGTCAACAAACACCATGTGCATTGGTCAGCGGTGGGAGGACGTGTTTTCAGAAATAACCAAACCAAACTAAAGTGCTGCTCTAGCTTACGTTAACTGTTTTCATGCCACAGCTCATCTACCAATGGTTCAATTGACTGTATTCAGGCTGCAAATTAAAGCCTCCAAGATGCAGATAGTCAGAAGCACCAGAATCCAACTTATGGGTTTATCCTGCAGCTGAATCCAGCTGCTGCTCATGTACGTGCAAACCAACCACATAATGAACAAACAAGGTAGGTGTGAGCACCCCGAGGCTCCGAACTGAATGAGCTCAGACCATCCTGTACATATACTCCATCCGTCATTCGAGCCACAATGTGTGTCTGTTTGTTTCTCATGGTACTATGAGACACTCATCAGCCCGCAGAGGAAACGATTCAAACAGACACAAATGTATTTAGAACAAAAGCAAAAACCAATAGTTCATAAGATAGTTTCATGCAAGCCTGTGGCATGTAATAAGCCAATAAGCATAAGCGCAAGACAGTGGCATGTCATAGCATATCAAAACAAACGGGTTGGGGGGGGGGGTGGTTATAAATGATTGACAGGGCAGTTGACCAATCAAACCAGTGATGTTAGTGCCAACCAAATATTACGTAAGTCCAAAAAGATAAACACGCAGAAACACGCATTGCCATTATCGTGTCACTGGGGACAAAGCTTGATAGTGTGACAAGTCAACCGTCTTGCATCATTAACGCGGAACACATCTGTTCCTGTTCAGGAATCAAATATGGGCTCAGACAGTACTTGAGAACGGAATCAAGAAACATCGACGGGGGTTTGGAGTGAGTAAATTATCACAAATATGATCGCAGCCAGGAGCCAGAGAGACATTACGGGTATCTGAAGAACTTGACTCAAAATTTGGCACCAAGCATTCACAAATTCTGGAAGAAAAGAGGCAGAGTTAAAACACCCTGAAGAGGCCGACATTTAAGACTCTGCGTGCTGAGAGGAGACGTCGGAATTGAGTGGACACTGCTGGGTTGAGAATGTCGGAAACAGACGGTTGTTTTCTGTTTTGCACAGGGGTATGTCTGGACCAGAGAGCAAAAAAAAAAAAAAAGAGAAGTAGAGCAAATGTTATGTATGTAGAAGTGAAACAGCTAAACAAATAGCTGAACAAACAACTTGTCTAAGATGGAGAGCATGTGTCAAAAGCATGTGCCAAAGCATGTGTGCCCGTTTCTTTACCTACCAGTCAGATCAGTTATCAAATCAGCTCCC
The DNA here is from genome assembly GCA_901007665.1 of Aeoliscus strigatus. NCBI lineage: Eukaryota > Metazoa > Chordata > Actinopteri > Syngnathiformes > Centriscidae > Aeoliscus > Aeoliscus strigatus. The sequence continues at coordinate 460,702 of CAAKHB010001448.1, forward strand.
TCATACTGAAGCAGATGCCAAAAGGTTTTATTGTCCAACAATGGATGATTACACAACCATGCCATGTGATGTCCTGAATAATTACGTGACTGCAGCTTGAACCACAACAGAGGTTGAATTGTTGCACAGGGAGTTACTGTCAGAGCTTAGAATAAAAGAAACAAAACTCAGTCAATGAATAACACAAAAGATGGAAAGGAGCGCCAGCAGCTTTCACACTGGAGCTACCAAGAGTGGTAAATTATGAACACAAACTGGTCCACCGAGGGCTGACTACCTTCTGGGTGTGTGCACAGTTGAAACCTTCACATTCACTACAGAGTTTCAACCTACCTGTCATAGATCAGTCCGTCGATTCCCTGCTCTCTCAACTTCCTTCTGTTCTCGTGGTCATTGTTGTCATCTCCCCAGCAGAACACCACCAGACCTTTAGCCTGGGCCTCCCCAATGAGGTAAAGGTGCTTCAGCAGCTCCTCGGTGTGAGCACTGATTCCCTGGAGACAGCCGCAAAAAAAAAAAAAAACAACTATCAGACACGTGATGACACACATCACAGACAGTAACTCACATCGTCACATTTTTTTGTTCTTTTCAAAATTTTAAACGTATTTCTAGAAATGCTGCTGACCAGGATATTCTCACTCTGGGCAAAGCTCATGGCGATCTGAGTGTTCTGGCAGCGGATGTCCATCAGCTCTGGATACTTGTCGGAGATTCCCTGAGTCAGGAACAGGATGGGGTACTTGTTCTGCTTATGACGCACCCTGAGGATCAAATGTATAAAAACCCCATCTCATTCATCTATTGAGAAGAGAGGCAAACATTGTTACATGTGTCTGATCAAATCCCTTCCTGCTTACATGGTGCAAATGTCTGGGTCAAAGCAGGAGAAGACTATTCTTCTTCTGCCACCTTTCTGCAGAACACAGGACAGGACAATGTCGAGGAACCTGTTCATGTTGAAGTAGGATGATAAGTTGCCGTCCCATGACCCGTCCTGTCAAAACAAAGTGTTGTTGTTAGTATGAGAGGAAATATCCATTACCGGTACGCTCTATCTACTTTCTCCTCCGCTGCTGGAGAAGACTCACCTTCATCTGACAGATCCACTTCAGCTCGATGTTGAAGCCCACGTGTTCTGGAATGGTTTGGAAGATCTGTGGAGTAAATTCATTATTCAATCATACATTGTCAAACACAATGTCCAGCTGTCCAATACACTCATACATTTCCTGTTTATACAGAGTATTTATCCTTGTTTTCATTCCATTTCATATTGTATATATTTTACACTAATTTTCATATTTAAACTATTTCATTTGCACTGTAAAGGAAGAAGTTCTCCAGTCTTATTCTACATTCTATTCGGTTGTGTTCTATTCTAGCGGCCAAACCAATGGCTGTGACATGAAGCTGTATAGGTGGCGTTCTGCAACACACAACTGAAAGTTTTCGTTTTTTCACTTGTTCAACTTTGCCTCTGTGACACCATAAAGGGATTATTTTTATAAGATTATTTTTAAAAGATTATTTTTATTTAATCTCAGCCGATAATTCACTGCTATAACAAGAATGAGACGTCACGTGCCTGTGAGAGGGAGGGGAATGGCTGATGCTCGTCGACCTCCTCTTCATCATCCGTCAGATCTGGCCGACAAATCAAAGAGAGGACAATCAATGCACATGACAAATGATCTGCTCGTGTGTATTCATTGTTTTTCAGCATTCTCTGATGAGGGTGAAGTAGAAAAGACATTTTGACAACACGTACCTTTGGGATCATTTCCTTTCATGGCAGTGGCATGAGCCAGCTGAGCAGGAAAACAAAGCAAACGAATGACTGATATTCACATCCCATGGAAAGAAGGCCACTGAGAGTGTTTTTAGATGTTATCTACACAGCAATCACTGAGAGTTGAATGTGTTGACAGGAGCGTGACGCGTTCCATTAGTGCAACGTTTACCTTCAGAAGCTGCAGCTGATCAAATGTCAAGTCTTTGACTGGCACCTCGATGAGCTCCAGATTCTTGTCGTTTTTCTGTGAAGGCAGAAAAACAAAAACACATTTACCAACCTGGAAACAAAGTCCAGTACGCCAAGATTGGAAAAATGTGTAATTTTGTAATTCTGTACCTTCTTGGTAGATATGCAACACGTGAGATCATGGTACACGATAGGAACGGCGTCTTTGGAGAGATGGACGTCAAACTCAACATAGGCTGCACCCTACATGAGGATACAGCATGTTTCAAAGAATATCTGGAGGAAACAGTGCAGGTTTCACTCATGCATGAATCATCTAGTTGACTTACATGCTTGGCCGCACTCTTAAATGAGGCGATTGTGTTCTCTCTGACGCGGTGGTGCCTGTAAAACAGAAATGTAACAGATGCAAACAGATGTAAGATGTGAAATATTAGTAATGTGATGCAGAAGTGTTGGTCTGTGATGAAACACAGCACATTTGAGCACTAATGTGGACAATCCTTTTTCTTCACAGATTAGCTAGTTCCTCGACATGAGGAACATGATTCTCTCTGCCACATGATTCCTCATTGGTCAGTCTGCATGCAGCTCCACACCGACTGAAGGAAGTGAACTCACTTGGCTGTGTGCGTGCTGCCAGCTCCTCTGTGACCCACATCCAGGGCCCCTCTTTTCTTCCAGTACTTCGTAAATGAGGCGCTCATGTCACACTGCAGCCCATGAATGGGCCGGATCACCAGGTAATCCACTACACACACACAATAAGAAACAGTCATATGACCGAACAGTGACAGCACAGCTGGACAAACACATATAAAATTAGAAACATGCCTCGGACTTTTCCGATGGTTTGTCGGGAATTCCGTCCCATTATGGGGAGTGTGACCACCCCGTTCTCCTTGCCACTCTCCACAAAAGTAGAGGAGAGGAAGCAGGCTGTGCCCACGTGTCCTGGAAGAACGTCTCCCTGGACGATGTGCTCCCCCATGTCCTCCTGTGAATGGACACCACATTAGTGGTCTATTAAAAATAGAACAGAAACTCACATGTTACAGCAGCAAACATTCAAGGAAAGGAGAAGAGAGGATACATTCTAGGATGGTACACACAAATTACTAGATCCGCCCACTGGTCACCTCACTTGCAACGGAGAAGTCTTTTTTTCACACCATCTTTGCAAAGACCTTCATCAGGTTCTCCTTTTGCACCAAAACATTGTTGTGAACAAAGTTCTCCATTGCAAGTGAGGCGAACAGTGTTCGGGAGTTTTTTTTCTGACATTGTCAGCCCTTGGTCTTCTCCTACACATCTGTCAACCTACAGGTGTGCAAAAGGTTTTCATTGAGTAACACACAAATTACTAGCAGATTTTAGCAATTTTTACGATACGATTTTGAAGTAAATAAGGTTAAATAGGTACACAGTTGTGCAGTTTTATATAAATAACAACTATAAAAAGCACCGCAACAAATCGTTCTGGGCCGTGCAGAAGTTTCAGAAGCAGTATTACCTCAAAGAACTCAAAGGTGAGCTCCAGGTTGTCTGGGTCCATGGTGTGGATGCTGTACTCCGTCCACTGCGACGGCTCCAGAGCGTACCCACATTCAGGCTGCGAGTGGCGAGACTTGTAGCCATTGGCACTGATCATACTGATCTCCAGAGTGGTGGTCATCTTGTGCAACCCCGAAGGGCTGAGCATGTCTTCTTCCTCTTCCTCCTCCTCCTCCTCAATACCTTCTAATGTCAGTTTAATCCTGAATAGATAAGTGAAAACCCACCGGAGTGAAAAGACACGAACAACCCGCGTCAAAGCATTTTGGGCGGATTAGGATTTGTGTTACAGGGACGGGACAACAGCTGATCTGATCCATCTCCTCCTGGTGGAACTCTCACTGCCGGTGTCACATTCGCCCCTACCTGAAGCGAGACTTCTTGAATTTCCTCTTCGTGATGGACACGGGCGACGTCTTGGAGTAGTGCAGACGCAGGCGAATCTCCGTTTGGCACGTCAGCCATCCAGAGTCGACGCATTTCACTCCATCTGTAGAAAAGGAGAGCACACGCAGGAAGTACTGAATTTCCACTCTCCAAACACTGTGGCAGAGACAAAAGCACGGAGGAAGCTACTGTTTGTTGTCATTGTAAGTGACCTGAAAACCTTAAAAGGAAACGTACCCGTCTCCAGGGAATTTACTGAAAACTCTTTCAATGCCTACTGGTGATTTCTGTGAACTTACTGTGAATTCCAAAATGTCCATCGTCAATATTCAGGTGTGACTCTGCAAAACAGGAAAACAGCATTAGAGAACCGAAGGAACAATCTCAAATAAAGTAAGCGAATCAAACCAAAGCATCACATGCACCTTCATCGTATCTGTCACACATGCAGTAAGTGAAATATCAGCTGATACAGAATGATGGTTTGCTCTGAGGTTGATTTACCTACTTTAACTTCAAAGTCCCATTATTTGGCAGACACGCTATTACTGTGAGTTTAACATGGGATTTTCTAGAAAAAAACAGAACACGCGGGGAGAAAAGGAGTCAAGCAGGCATGGCTGCGTTTTGTCCTCGGGTAAGCTCACTTTCAACGCGCTTTGTGCGCACCAGGCAAACACAATGGATGAAACCATAGCATCTTGTGGAGTGTTTTCTCTGTGACGACGGATGATTCCAGGAGATAATCGAGCGTATCATTTAAGTGCCCACGTATATTCCGCATAAAGCAAGGAGCAGTTAAACAGACAATGAGAATGTTAGAGAATGAAACTCATGTGACTATCACTGGAACATTCTCATAGTACTGGGGCCGGGGAAAGGAGCTGTTACAAGGGGTTTGAGTATAACACACGTTACCAAACCCAACCACACTGTGTGCACCATGTTTTCATTGTTGTTCTATACCTGTGGGGCTCATCGTGCGGGGTTGATGATGGGTCTCCCACATATTCACTATCACTTGACAAGGACCACCTGCACTCTGCAATTCCAATGTTGAGTACAAAGTTAGGGTCTTCAAGTCAGACGTTACACTTTCAAGTCAGATATTACACTGCTGTTCAGCCCGATCTTAGAGGCACCTTTGGACCTGAGCGTGAGAAAGGAATTAGAACCAGCATAGTCACCAATCCCCAGATAGGGCAGTCTGCCGCCATGGGTTGAAATCTGAAAAGGGGGATCTGTTAGTGATGATAAAAATCCCTTCAGGTCATCAGCTGCTGCTCTGATCAACACTGATCAAACGTGGTTGAAAGGTTCCAGGCATTTGAACAATACTGTTGCTACATTGTCCAGGAATATTAACATATTGATTTGTATTAAATAATGTAACGGGGGGGACCTTCTTAATCTTATGCTGCTCTGAAAAGCAAAGCATTATCCACCACTCTCACACAACATGAGCTCCACCCAAAAGAAAAGAAGAGGAAGAAAAAAAACTATTAACATTTTGGAAAATGTGCCAGTTTCTTGGCAATTTTGTTCTAATTCTACTCCAGCTGAAATTTGACCCCTGCAGTGTTTGTGTATATCTACACACATGCGTGCTGCTCAGAGGCTCACGTGGACAGATAGGAAGCCAGCTGGACACTTGCCCAGAGACAGCTGTTCCATATCATTCAAGGTTGTTCTCATGAGCATAAACACAGTGTACAGAAAGCATAATGCAAAGGCCTGGTGATGTGGTTGCAGAAAATCAAGTGTTTTGGAAGATTATTCCTGTACAGTCAAGATTTTAATCCATCTTGAATATGACTCGAGATAAACCTGATTTCTCTTTCTGCACAGACATGTAATCATTTGCTTCATTTGAAATGAGAATGCAACAAAACATGCCGATACACGTTGAGTAATGAAGAGACGTAGCATAATGCCATAACCAGGAATTGTATGTCAATAAATCTATACGCTGAAAAGCTGTGCCACAATCAAACAGTAGACTGCGCCCACCTTTGATTCCAGGAAGAAGCCTTTGAAATAACGATATTTGGAAATGACTCCCTTCGGCACTGTGATTGTCGTCGTCCACGTATTTCTGCCGAGAAAAGTGTTCAAGACAAATGCCATAAGCGGTTAGAGGACACGTCGTGTTTTATTGAAAATAACTTGTAAATGAGCAGGACATTGTACATAAATGGTAACTAACCTGTCACCACAGGGAGGTTGTAGCGTCACAGCATTTTCATGGCTCCATCTCCCCAAAGCTTCACAGCTCCCAACAACGGCAATCACCTCCCCTGGAGGAATATTTCACAAGGTTTAAACACACTCAAACAAAACCTGTATATACATGTATGTACAAGGGAAGGTTTTCCACTAAGTCTGCAAATTAATGTGCGGACTCATCCATCTTTGAGAAGGGAAAGTGGTGGCATTACTGCACTTGAAAGTAGGCAGCTAATAATGGGACAAAGGTAAAGTAAAGGTGGAGGCAAAGCTCAAAGCTCGTTGAGGTGATGTGCCCTACCTGGAGAGGTGTCTCCCCTCACAGCCAAAGTCACCTGAGTGGTCTCCATTGTTCACACCGGGACACACAAATGTTCACAGCTGAAACACATCATTGGCGTTTCATGAAACAGCACTGACTTTATACGAACACGGTTCTAGCAAGTTCGAGGTAACAGCTTCTATCCGATTGGAATCAGCAACTACTAGCACGAAACACGTTAAAATGAGAGGTACAGGATGGAAAAATCTACCTTCTTTGGCAGACACGGTTCCCCTCAAATGTGACGTAGTTACAGCGAACCGGGCTCTCTCGTCTCGGTGACCAGCATCCTTACGACCTGTCCGTGGTCCGAAGCCGAGTTAGCCATTGCTACATGTCACCAATCAAAACAAAGAAGTGTTACCATTTGGCCCTGTCATTACGGGTGAAAGATTGACCCAGACGTCAATAAATAATGATAAAAACCGTATAGAAAACATATACGGTCCTTCTGAGAACAACTCAAGTTGGGAGAGCTAACTAGGAGTAAATAGCAGTTCATTTATTAACGTGTTGCGACCGTCACCGTATATTCATCAGTGTCATGCTAGCCACAGTAAACCGGAAAAGGCCCAGTGAGTACTTTCAAAATAAAGCGTTCTAATCGTGTGGCATGAATATGGTTAATTCGATCATTCGTTCATCTTCTGCCGCTTATTCCGGTTACGGCGGGTGTGCTGGAGCCGGTAGCAGCGGTCATACTACTATTACTACTACTAATATTATTATTATTTCATTTGATACACGTTAATCATCTATTATTATGTACTTATTCTGCTAACATTTACATGGTTTAGCTTCAGAACCACAAGTTTCACACTTTAAACGCTTTAAACACACCTGTAGTGATTCAGACCGAGTCTGAGTTTCCATTTTGCCCGTTTATTGAACAAACTTTATCTTCTGTCTAAAGACCGGACTGGTTTATCTCACGGTCACTTTTTCTGTGAAAGTATGGGCTGGAGTTTTCTGTTTTTTCCTGCGGAAGCTTTACAGATCTGGTTCAGACCGCTTCTCACCGGATCCGATGCCGCAGCAGCGGCACCCGAGGCCGGCGCTACTGATGAGTTCAGTTGACGTACACCACTGAAACTCCCAACAAACAGCTGTATCGGTTCACGAAGAACCGATTGTTTGAACACACAACGACCAAAAACCGCCAGAGTAACGTATTTTAGTCAGGTGGCTAAAACGCTTGGCTCGGCACCCGAAGTGATATCAACGTCTGCATGTTGAAGTAAAATATACTCGTACAATAAATGCAATAGCTAAACGGTATGTCCCTCCACTAAAGAGTCCCTTAGGAGCTGATGTTGAAATAAGCAGAGTTAATGTGGAAGTCCTCCACATTGTTTCACTGTCATGAGGTTTACGAGTGTAACTCTAACGCATCATCATGAAGGTCCTCTACGATTGAGGGGGGGAAACAAGCTAGCAAGCTAACTTATCAATTACAAAGATACCAATTAAATAGTTCAGTGGGAACATAAGTCGATAAAAACAACAGTAAGAGTGAACATACTATTAGCAGAACGAACGTACCGTTGGTGTGTCAAGAGGAAACAAGACAGCTTGTTTTGGCGATGTGGCGACAGTGTATATGGGTGGTTCTGGTTCGTGACGTCAGGAAAAATAAATAGCAAATACAGTCTCGGCTGTCACTGCGATGAGATTTTGTCCCTTAAGAAAACACATGTTGGATTATATGATATAATCCACTTAAAAATCTCGCATTTAAATTGCTGGTAATAAGAAGTAGAGCAGCCACAAAATGTACATAGTTTGACGTCATGACTCCTTGTTTGTTTACTCAAATGTCCTTTAAAAGTTAAAAACCATGTGCAAAGCACACACGTGGGATCACATGTACGCAACGACCTTTTTTTTCTACGAAAGAGTCTTGCATAATTGAATCTGTCTGCTGTGTGGGTGAATGTTTTGACTGAGGTGACGGTGGACATCAACCCCAAACTGCTGAGCAGTCGATTACAGGCCTGGTACAGACACACACAACACCTGGGCGTAGTTTACACACTCAAACTATCCTAACTGTAGGTTTTTGGTCTGGGACAGGAAACCCGAGGGAGCCTACCTACAGACTACACAAAGATCAACTGGCTCAAACCCAGAACCTTCTGGTTGTGAAGAGGACAACAAAAAAAGAAGTCTGTACACTTTTACCCATCCACACGTTGACAACATAGTGTTATCACTGAGTTAGTCACTCTAACAGACACACAGCACAAAGACGGAGCTTGGGCAAGTCTAAAAGTTTCGGGTTAAGTCTTAAACACCCCAAGTTCTTTCTAGACCAATAATATCAGTAGTTAGTGACATGGTTTACTTTCATTCGACAGTCCTGGTGCTGTTCTTTGTGCAGATGTTCTGTCACTGTCTGTCATTGTCCAACCAGGTCTACAATGAGTAGTTGTTCCTGTCTGACTCCTGTGAACTGTCTCTGAAAATATTGCACTATTTTCATTGGTAGGTCACTGCTGCAGTCCAGACCCATCAGAATAAGACCGTATATGACCCCCTCTAGTGTTCAAATGAAAACACTACACCAGGCCTTCGGCGATAACATGCAGTACAACTTGCGCCTCCTTGGAAATTATACGTAAGTGTTTCAGGAAAGAACGAATGAATACTCTATTTTTCATTAATTCCACTAAGAATCACTTTTTTTCACCCCCTTGTATAGTTTTTTTCACACCCACCAGTGATGACCCCTCCGATGAAACAGGGTCAGGAAGAGTGTCAACCAGAGTGACCCCCAGAGATGCTGCATTTGCTGCTTCATCATATGAGCATGAAAAGTTTGGAGAGCCTGATTACAGCAGACCAGTGCGAGTGGTGAAACGAGTGATGTGGAAAGAGACGGCTGACGAGAGGAGTGTAAAGCAGACAAAGAGAAATCCTGATGAGACTGCTGCATGAATATGAATATTTCACAGCAGTCCTCTGCGCAGCGCTGCACTTTTAGCTCAGAGATCACTTTCAACATTTAAACTTATTCTTTGACGAGTGAATACTGTTATGCATGTTTCTGTCGTTACATTAGCTTGGGACACATACTGGGACACTGGAGCCGCATTGGCAGCAGTACGACTGATTTGACACCTCAGAACTTGGTCATCCCATGTTATCTTCTGAACTCCTTTGAACCTATATGCAACAATTGATCAATGGGACACAACAGTACGTGTACGTGTCATGGCATCCAGAATCTAAAGCTGCAACCAGGGTCACACGGTCGGGGCAACATGCTGAAATTCTCTGACTGGGATGCAAACATGTATTTAGTGAATGTGGTTTAACGTGACTGCTGGAGATAAAAGGTTCAGATAAATAGTGAAATAGTGATTGTGTGACACTATGATGATGAAAATAAAAGCTGAAAGAAGAGAAAATATCTCAAGGGGGAAAGAAAGGACTGCTAATCATTCATTCACTGCTAATCAAAGCTTTGAGTGTGTTTCAACCTTATTTGAATGTTTTAAATGAAATGTGGCGCCCAAATGATGCATTCTCATCAATGTCTCAGCATCTGTCATGATTAATATCTGATGTTGTTCAATTTCATGTGCTGATGGCGTCATTGAAGGATCAGCTATGGATTAATGGACGACCATCAGTGTCGTGAATGAGATCAATATTTCCTCTTTGTTGGGTGTATTTCATCCTTATTTCAGTTTGAATGGATGAATAAGCAGGAATGTGTTGATCGTATTTTCATGCACAATGATCCTCTCTGATGGGCTTGAGAACTAAATGTCTCCCTCGGTTGCCAGCCTGCCGTCCTTATCTCATTGGCTGTGACATTTATGTCACGATTAGATACATTTGAACGCTTCTTATCTTACAATGGGCCTCATAAACGGATATGGTATCATGCTAATTTTTAAACAGAAAATCAAAGCGATTCCTCAAGTCTGAAGTCTAGGAATTCATATGATGTCAGAATGAAGCATCTTGCTGTCATTTGTCATTATCTTTTCCTACTGATATGTAGATTGCTGCCATAATGTTACATAAAACCCTACGCGGAACCCTCCCATCCAGAAGAGCAACCCACACCCAGTTAGACAGCTGAGAGGTCCAACTAGAAAACCAGGCATTTTATAAAGTTTAGTCCTTCATCAAGGAGTAAAAGTAAGAATAAAACCAACAAGTGTGATCTCACCCACCTTTCAAAGACAGAGGAAATTAATACAGTGAGCAGAATGAGACAAGGGATGACAAAGATATGTTATCTGTGTTTGCTTTTGCCGGAAGAAGCACATAAGAGCTTGAAGGGTTGCTGCTATGAAGATTCTGAATATCAGTCTGTGTGATCGTATTTTTGTCTACGGGCTAAATTTAATTTCCTTTAAAGGTGCAGAGCGTTGTTGTGTGACCTGCAGGAGAGATTCTGAGGACTTTGATTAACGTGTCGTTCAATTTGTACTGTCTGAATGTCACATATAAATCTTTAGGTCTTTCAGTGGCAAGGCTCAGGTGGTGGAAAACAAAAATGTTTAGCAGATATTTGTTCACCAAAATGAACTGCTGTGCCACATGCAGAGGAGCATTAATTAATAACACACAGGGCACACAAGATAAATGTAGTAATGATACAACCAATAATCAAAAACAGCCCAAAGGGGTTTACAGAGAGCACGTCATAAAACAAACACAGAGAAAAAAACAAGAGTCTGTTCTGTGTTTTACAGTGAAAATTCTTTAACGACCACTGCGTCGCCAGGCAGGCGCTCACTCCCTCCTCTCATGGACGCTTCGTCCAAGTTGTGCTGAGATCTGTGTCCTTTCCACGGGCAGAAAGGAACGTAACGAACCCAGGACTGAGATGAAAGGGAGGACGTGATGCCGAAGGGAAGGTCGTACACGTTTTCAGTTTCCAAGACATGGGAGTCTTTGAGATGCACTTTGTCCACAGGTAGGAGGCCCCGCTCCCGTTTAGTGCCTAGTAAAGGGGGTAAGTTATCAGATGGAGACACCTCGGTATGTAAACATACTACTGATATTAGTCAGTGTATGTAAGACAAGTGTAAGACAAGTTTGTGTATGACTGATTACAGCTGGGATGTTCTGGCAGCATTTTGACTTTGCAGCAAAGGTTTGAGCTCACCAGGAATCGTGGTGTCCAGAAAGAAGCCGAGGAATCCTCCCACAAACATGTGAGTGGTCAATAATATGTGCAACACTTGGTCCAACTCTTTCACCCCTGAGAAAACAACAAAGTCAAGACTGTGAGAATGTCAGCACGCTAAAATCATCTCCATATCAACTGAGTGTGAACTCTGCTGAAAGACGTCTAGGTCCATTGTGGTGGGTTGATCCTACCTGTTGCAATGAAATCAGGATTCTTCAGAATCCAGTTTGGAATGACCAGTGCAGAAAATATGGAGAAACCAAAAATAAAGATATTCCGGGAGGAATTCATATCTGTTGACTGTAAAACTCACAGTTTAATAACACTCCAATTCCAGAGTGATGCATTAAGCAGGAAAACAAACTGTACTTGTGAATTAAGTTTGTGTACCTGCAGATTAGAGATCCCAGCAGCAGTGATGACTCCAAACATGATCATAAACATCCCTCCAATCACTGGAGTGGGGATGGTGGTGAAGATGGCTCCAAATTTACCCAGAACTCCCATGAAAATCATAAAAATTCCACATAGTAGAATCACAATTCGACTTCCCACCTTTTGTCACATAAACGAAAGAAACAACATTCACTTGGTAAATACAAGTTGTTTGTGCACAATTTAATGACATTTTTATATATAAGTTTTGGGAACGAACAGCACCATCTGTATAGATGCTGCCACTCGTCTTTCTGCCCTTTGTTGTCTTTCGTACCTTAGTGATTCCCAGAGCGGCCACATTCTCACTAAATGAAGTGGTGCCATTGCCGGTGCCAAAGGCCCCTGCCACCAAACAACCGAGCCCCTCGACGCCGATGCCTCGATTGATGGCGTGCTTTGGGGGAGGGGGGGCGCCCGACAGCTTGGCACATGTGTGGTAGTCGCCCACGGACTCTGCCATGGAGCAGATTATTCCAGCCATTATGCCAAACACGCCGGCCAGGTTCACGGTTGGCATTCCCCACTGACCTGAAGGTGGAGTCAGAGTCGGTTTGACTGTCATGGAAACCTTGGACCGCTGTGTGGGTGAACTGAAATGATGAGCTTACCTGGATGAGGAAACATAAACCAGGGAGCCTGGCTCACGACGTCTCCCTTCACATCAGTACGGGCCAGGTAGCCATACTGGGCTGGATCAGCGGGCAGGACATCATAGATGGTGAGGAGGTAGCACACCAACCATGAGATCGCAATGCCCAGTAGAATCTAATGAAGCAGTCAGGTCAGTGCTGTTAAATACAGTATAACAGAAGTCACATGCTCATGATGCCGATGGCATCTGAGTGCATCTAAGAGAGAGGTCTCCTACAGGCATAATCTGGAAGATGTAGAACTTTGAGGTGTGCAGCTTCTTGGTTCTACTGTAAGCAGGGACTGGGATCGGGACACGACGGAGGTACTGGGAGAACAGGACGATGAGCACTGTGGTCCTGTGTGGGGGAGGGTTAGTTAGTTCTGTCATTTAAATATTCATCAGCACTGCCGACTGGTGGTCGCATACATGGCGGCGATGCCCCAGTGACCGCCAGCCTTGGCCCCGGCTGAATCGTACACGGACAGACCAATGAGAGACACGGTGGGGGCGATGGTTAAAGGGCCAATGTAGCGCATGAGGAAGCCAATGAGGCCCGTGAATCCAACCAGAATCTGAAGAAGGGAGGCCACCATGATGCAGCCCTGGAGCTGTAGAGGAGCAGAAAAACAAATCAACATTTCAACACCTTTGTGGTTGGTTTTCGTGCACATGAATGCACAGTGTGTAGTTTGTTCACTCACTGTTCTGATGCGGGACTGCCACACTTCTATGAACACAGGTGAGGACGTGTTGACCAGTGTGGCGTTCTGGGTCCACGCTGGGCACCTGAACTCTGGCATGGACAGCATGGCCAAAGCAGGAGTCAGTAAGGCAAACGTACCTCCTTGCAGAATGGGAAGCCTACACAAAGCGACAGAAAAAGGAACAGAACATTTAATTGGATGTAACCCTCCAGTGGTGATGTCAGTGCTTGTGTGTTTCCTAGCAACATGTGGACACTTGCACGGTTTGACCTGTGCTGATTAGTCTTGGTATGCATCACTATGAATTTAAGAACGTATGGTTTCATGCATACAGCAGATGGTCAGAGTTCACTCGCCTCCCTTAGACAGTGCAATGAATAAATAACAAAGTCATCCTAAAAGTACTCGTGTATTTCTGACATCATTCTTTTTTCTGTCAAAAAGACATTAACACCAATGGTATCCCAGCTGCTACATTCACACTAGCATACATTGGAGTACAATAATTATGAAAACGTCGAATAGTCACTGAAAGCTGACAAGTGTCAACCAGTTCCCTTACCGGGTGTGAAGGAGCTAGGAGAAGGAAAAACATCCATCGGTTCCTGAAAGTTGACAGCAGCCATTACGGTAATCCTATTTGCTCTGTTACCATAATGACAAGCAAGTGAGAATATCAGAGTTTTCTGATAGCAGTGGTCACATAATTACAGTACTCCAAAGTATGCTAGAGCAAATAGAGCTCAAATATATTGCCCCCCCCCCCGACTATGACAGCAGCTGTGTGTCCCCTGCCGTTGTCTGTTAAGACGATGCCTATCTTACAGATATGGAGAAAAACATGGACCCTGGACCTGACACCGAAGATGATTTGCAGAAGAGTGCACAGGCCGGAGACAAGGAACATGGTGTTAATGAGGCGACCCTGGGTGAGGCTGTCATGCTGCAAACACAGCGCCTCGGACAAAAGGAGAGGGATGGTGATCATCCCACCGAACGCCGTCAGGTAATGCTGCAGAGAGAGCAGAGGGGACGACTTCTCTGATACGAACACACTGAAGAACACGGTTTGGTCGTGCAAACATGTCGGTCATCAGTGTCATCTGTCCAAAATCAAATTATGTTTCACCCACCTGCAATGCCAGTAAAATACTAAAGTACCAGGGTGGAACATCAGTCACACAAAATGTGGGTTTATTACTGTCCACGTCCAAACGTTCATCGTCCTTTTCCCTGCATTGACCGCCAACATCCACCTGTGTCCCCACATGCACATCAAAACCATTAATTCTTTCTCTTATTAAGAATTATTAACTAGTGTTGATCCAGATAAACAGCCCGTCTACGTGTTGTGCATGGAGATAGATAGCAGATCATTAGTACAGTGTCGATATAAGATCTTACTTACATCAAATAGAACATTGGGAGAACCACTCTTTTCCTTCACTGAAGCCATCGCAACACCGGTGTAAACTCCTGAGACTGGACAATATAAAGATTCCCAGCGGACGATCTGAGACAAAAATGGGTTGGACCGACAGCATGTTGTCTTGAATTTCACTCCCACAGCTTTACAACTTAGTTATTACTTAGTAACTTGGTTACTACACAGCTTACGTGAGGTCAAAGTTTCAAGTATTCAATCATTAATTATTACCTTTTTATATCTGGTGCTATTCCATAGCAGTTAGCAGTTACTTCACAGTCAACTTGTATCATTATTATTATTATTATTATTAAACAAACTCAGAGATACATGGGGATGAAGATGACCTCTTCAAAGACAAATGAAACACATACTGTTTTGCACATACTGTACATTTAATAGGGATGCAACAATTTACTGATTCTAATTGACAATTTTGGAAATGATACATTGCTTGGATGTTGGGTTTTTTTGTATTTTCTTTGACAAAAGTTCTCTGATTTATGCTTCATAAATGTCAATATGTTCAAGGTTTCCTTGCTCCTAAACTGAGTATCTTTGCTTGTGGACATTATAGGACGTTATCCTGGGGTTTGGGAAATACAGACCACCGTTCTCTCGTTTTTTTCCCTGTGTTTTACGGAGCAAAAAACTCATTTATTGACTGAGATAATCAACAGATGATATGAAGTGATGACTAAGCAGGATAACCAGAAAGGTGAATTATCAATATTACGTCAAATGTTTGAGGAAGCAAATTCTGAGTTGAGATTATGGCCTCATTCATGTTTCTTTCTTAGCCCCCCGGAATAAGAAAAACTGCCTCAAGTGTCTCTCTGCTAATAAAAGCGATGATCACCTCTCCGCTTCAGGAAATGCCAACAGCGTGATGTAAATTTCATTATTTACTGCATGACAACCGCATTTGCTTCACATTTGCGAGGAAGATTCATCCGTGGAAGTAGAGCAGGATGATTTTGACAGATTCAAGCAGGGAAAGGTGTAAACACTGAGGCCGGATACAAGGAAGAACATGAAGTCAGCAGATGTCACAGTACATGAAGTAGAGTGTGATCAGCTCATTTGACTGCCTCTTGAAATAATGTATGACATCATCTATCAGCCATGTTCCAGCTAAAATAGACCACAAATTCTGTGAACAGACGTCGACCTTTGAGATGAACCAAGTGATCTTGCGTCAGCGGTCGTCGAGGGGCCCCTAACCTGCAGGTTTTAGATGCCACACCTGATCACCTGAATCAATCTGACAACAAGCAACGTATTGGACTTTCTTTCTTGCTTTCACATAAAAACACAATATGTGGTCGGTTTCATTTACTCAACGGTGCAATAAAACACAAACATGCACGATTAAAGGTCACCAAAACATTGTCCTTGAGCTAATTTAACTTGCTGCTCTGCAACGAGTCCCAACCTTTAAACCTTTGAACCTTTAGGGGGGAAGTTAAACAGAATCATCCAATTTCCACCATCAGCTGTCTCGAACCTCCGATTCAGGCCTCTTGATGGTGTCACCCCTGTGAAGAACATTTAACATCACTGTCAGTTCAAGCCAAGAGCTGAAGGTCACAGGTCTAATTCGAGGAAGAATCAGTCATCTGAAATATCTTGTCAATATTAAAGATCAGATGAGGGTCAGAAAGGGCACAAACTAGGTTGGAGGTGGAAACTTCAGCGCCTTATTTAGCTCTTCTGTATTAACGGGCCTCTGTATGAAGCCCCAACATGACATTTTCAAAGGATAAAAGCGTGAACTCATACCAAACATGCATTTTGTTGCTAACCCTCTGCTAAATGGTTCCAGTTCCTTCCTAAATGGCTCCTTGAAAGTTTTTAAAAATGTGTGAGAAATAGATTGTATTATCATGATGATGATAAAACACCAAACAGATTCTATTGGTTCTATTGTTTCTATTTCTGACAGATACCTTTCAACTAACAAAATGGCTGTAAATATCCCTTCCTATAGCCTGTTCGAGGTGTACAACTCTTTACATATCGAAATGAGCCAGCCTACATGTAAAGAACATTTTTTGTCACATAAACATTTTTATTGCGCTGAAAGAAATCACCTCAAGGTATTAAAACGTTTAATAGCACGATTCTAGAGGGAAATGAAGTTTTTTCTTGATGTACGCGATCCACGTTTGCAGCAGTAACACAAGCTCCCAAATGATAACAAGCCCAGCAGCACAGTCAGTGTAAAGAAGCTTCTGGTGGAGCAGAGGGGTCTTGGCCACCTTCCTTAAGCAGCAATTAGTGGGGAAGATTTCAGTGACACACACGCCTGCGGCAATGTCTGATTCGAGGGAGCTATTTAAAAAAGAAGTGTCTCCGACTCAAACAGACCCAGCCTGAGCAGGGACACACAATTTCTGTTTACTGCACCGACGAAAAACAAATAGACTGTAAAATAGAAGTTTTACTTGTTTTGATGAGATTTGATGTTTCATGTGGTACATTGAAGTCATATTGTCATTGCCCCTGAGACACAACAAAAGTCTTCTCTTATGTAAAAATACCAGACTGGCAACTGACTCATCTTTGGCTTTGACGACATCTCCATGCAGTCTGAAATCAAAGCACCGTGATCACAGATTACTCGCAAACATCTGCAGGATTATAAAATCAAAACCTTTACTAATGATGTGGAAATGTGGATCAATCTGACAAGGACGTGTATTTACGTTTGTTTGCATTAAAATATCCCAATTAATACTCATGATGAAAACTGAAAAGGAGAGGAGAACGGCATATGCAGCGCCGCTGCCCCATTAAATTTTCATTTCCTGCCGAGCCTCAGTGCAACACATTCTCCGGGGTGTGGCGAACAATCTTTTGTTATGTTTAGGGTGATAAAACATGACTAATGAGTTGCGATAATTTGAGTGAAAGCCGATTTCCCCAGAACTGGAGCTTAGTGGCTTTTCTTCCAGATGGCCACATTAATTAACTTAGTGGTTTGCTTAAAAAAGTGATTATTTATCATATATAATGAATTGTCAGAGCTGCAGCTTCACTTCCCGAGCAGACAATATGTCTCAATCACCAGAAAATGTGTGGAAGACATCTTGTACGGATAAATTTATGGCTCAGCTTGGGAACATGGTCCCCCTGAGGAGCATCTGTGGGACATCATGGACCATCAGGTGTTTCTTTCAATGATTACGGAGTGGATTCTCCTTTGTTGTGTTCATACACTTTTACAGTCACTGCTTCATAATTTATTCATACATATTACTTCTCAGTGCTACTTAACTCCCTAAAGATTAGACTGTTTTCCTGTTACTGCAATTAAACAGTTTTACTGTAAATATTCATGAGTGAAAGTCAAACTTTTGAACTTGATCTTATTAATGTGGATTGTATCCGTCCACAATATTTCATTTGATGTCTCTTGTAATTTTCAGTATTATATAATTAGACCTTGCTTGTTTGATTACACAGATTTAAATGCTGTATTTCACAATAAATCACACCTTTGTTGGCTGTTTCAGTCTGACAGAGGTTGTTTTGGGTGTTGAGTGTTGTACTGAAGGGAGTGGGCCTGCGTGGCTAGATTGATGCTAATAGCATGGCAGCATGGAAGGGGGGCGGGGGGGTTGCAGCCCTTTGACATTGTGTGACAAATGTGCACATGTGGGCGCCGTAGATTTGTAATGACACAAGCTCAAGTCACACGCACACACTTTCCATTTGTTGCTGTCTGTTCTCCTCTGGCTCACCTGACAAACTGCTGGGCTTATCGGTGCGCTGTGTTTTATAGGTTTCCTGTAAACATGGATAAGCAGAGCTGGATTACTGACACGGCAAAGTGAGCAGCTGTCCCCGGGCTTCAGAGCGAAACAAAATAATTACCAGGTCTTAATGTCCTGTCCTGAAGAACGCGTTCAATCTATTTATGGCACAGTGAACGTAGGTGGCATTCCAATACTGAGAAAACATGGGAAATTGATGGGAATGGCATGTTGGTGAGGATCTGCCATACGGAAAACACATTAGGCAGATTTTGCCCCTTAGCCACCGAAATAAATATTGGAGACATTTTTCAGGCGACACATCTCTTCACTCACGGAACCATCTGTCTGGGTTCACTGCACCGCAGCTGCAGGATTCATTCATTAACATGACAACGCTTCAAGCTGAGATGGGGGAGATTGGCGGTCGAGGCCGTAGTTGGTGTTTTGGCTTGTAGTTCCAGGTGATATAAAGAAAAACATTATTTTCCATTTCTGCCGATAAGCCATCCCAAGCGCTACTAGACTTATAAGTAGGACGTTATGTTTTTGTTGGCGTCTGTCTGTCTGGATCCTGACAGAATTCTGGATACTATGATCCAGAACAGGAAATATTATGGTGTTTGTAAATTATAAGAAAAAAATGTTGGGATGTCTGTGCTCTCCGAGTGCTTTTCTAGTTCTTCAATGTTTTTAAGCTTTTACACGACTATTACAGCAGAAATAAACAATACAAGCATTTTGTTGTATGCAGATTGACATCCTCTAATTATATCACTGATTTGAACGCAGATGACCGTGGACAGACCCCCCCTTTTGTTGTTGGACTATCATCAAAGTGTCTGATGACCCCCCCCACACACACACACCTACCCCACTGGAGATGAAAGCCCAGCCTACGCTTTCATGCAGAGCCACTTGCCCTTTTTGTTCATGCATGTAGATGGTGACGATGAAAGAGAGGTTTTGTCGCAGACTGGAACCGATTCGAGTCGCGCTCCTGCCTCAGCACACACAAACACACACACACACACACACACACACACACACACACACACACCGGCTGTAATCTCCCATATCTTCACGGCTCACTAAAATATTAATTAGGTCTGTAGCTGTAGCTGTAATACAGCAGCACACTGTCACATGTAGACACACACACTTTGTTTAGAGGACTTGTATAATTTAGCGGATCAGTGCTTTGATATCCAGTGTCTGGACTGATCACTGAGGCTCTCTGAACACAGATCCGCCTGCTGTCATTCTCAAAATCTCTTGCTCGGATGTACAATTTACTGTCTGAGTTTTATGGCCAGTAATCATTTCAGAGACCGCAAGAGTCTGTCCACAGTAACAAAGACAAATGTCAACAACCACTCATGTAGGCATGAACGTGACAGGCAAGTGAGCACATTTGTCCAGCTCCATATATGCACACTTTTTGCTCGCAGCTGTTACAGTTTCTGGCCCTATGGTTTCTAAGACATGATGGAATTTGAACATGCCATAAATAAAGGTCAGCCCGTTTACTAGCATGCATCTCCAAGCCCTTACAGAGGCAAAGAGGATGCGTGGACGTCCCTTATGGACGGGTGTTTCCACTGCCGAGGCCCGTCGCTTTGGTCCTTGTTTGAAGGAAAGTAAATCCAAAAAAGAAAAGAAAAGCGCAAACACACGTCAGTTTGAACGTTACGAGCTGCTGCTGAGCTGAGCCGAGCTCGCAACAAAGCAACAGCAGCCTCAGACTGGAACACAGACGGATTTCATGTGGGGAAACAGCCTTCAACATTCAGACACATTCTCCGTTCTTGAAGGCTCCGTATGAGACCAGCACTGGTTATCGACCAACAGTTGTATCGGAACAGAAAAGCTTCACTTAGGATTCTCACACGTTCATGTCACTTGAGCAATAACCACAAGTATCGATCCCCATTAACTCGTTTTTCCTCACTGGATCTGTGCTGAAGCTTGTCCACCCCCCCCCCCAGGAGGACACATGGGACGTGCCAAAGGATGAATGAATTATTGAGGAGTTGACTGATCTGTTGACAGACACTTCTTTAATCTACAGGCTGATGATCAACGTTACAGTGGAGAATGCCGGGGACGCAGCCATGAAGCCAGCAGTGTATTAAGAGAAAATGTATTGACTGGTTTGTTAATGTTCTTTGGTGCATGTTGAACATAGACCTGCTTATAATAGAACAGCATCATACAAATTCACAATTTAGTGTTTAGTCTGTTCCACTTTTCCTGCTTTTCTCAACTACCACTACTGTTTTACTGCTGTTATATTATCTTATTACTATTGTTAATTTACTTTTTTCTTACTATCATAGTCTCAGTGGAGTGTGTGTGCAGTACACAGGGGCTTCTCTGCCCCTGCAATGAGCTCTGCAGAGGTTCAACAAAGAACATTAAACTGTTTCTCCAGCAATGACACTGCATTAGTCTGTTGTCTGTCCTCAGGCGTCTCTCTCTTCTGCTTTGCATCAAACACACACACACACACACACACACACACACACTCACACTCAACCCCCCTCACCC
>CAAKHB010001448.1:481856-528467 GCA_901007665.1 Aeoliscus strigatus
CTCCTTCTCTCTCTCACTCACACACACACACACACACACACACACACACACACACACACACACACACACACACACCCCTCCTCTCTTATAGGCGCCTCTCTCCGTCCTGCAGCCATCAGAGGAGCAGCCGGAGCCCGCTCAGCGCAGCTCTGCCCGCCGCCCGCTCTCAGCAGTTTCCCCGGTGATCAGCTTCCTCCGCCGGGATGAGGCTCCTGTTGTTGGCCGCAGCAGCAGCTCTGGTAGCAGGTGGGTGATGTTTGGATCGTCTGCTGTCAGAGGACTTCAGGACCAGGGACAGAGACTCTCTGGTCCTTTCTTCTCTCAATCAACTGATCTTTCTCTCCTGCAGGAACTCGGGCTCTTCCGGTGGGGAAAGAAGGGCAGAGAGAAGATGTGGTATGTGTTTAGTCTCATGTAAATGTATTTGAAAAACAAGTATGAAAGCAGAAGCAGGGTGAAGTTGTTCTGTCTTTCAGGTGACACGATGTTTGGTGGAAGTTCTGTCCAAAGTTCTGTCCGAACCGAACTCTCAGCTGGACCAGGAATGCAAAGACATTCTCCAAGCAGGTTTGTGGCTGTTCCGTTTGCCTCTGGTGCGTTGGTGTGTGTTTGGTCACGATTACGCAGAAAGTATCTTAACAGAATTTGATGGTGCAGCATTGACCAGATGAAGAGTGAGCCGATATTCATTCATTCATTCATCTTCACCCGCTTGTTCCGGTTACTGGTCGCGGGAGTGGACCAGTGTATGGGAAGAGGTTGGAGGGAAAATATTGTAGATTAAATAAAAATATGAAATATTAAATATTTTAAGTTTGTCTGTTGGCGGAGGTCTGTGCCCTTTTCATTGCCACCGAAATATTGTTTTATATATAATGTATAGATATATATTAAACCAAAAAGTGGCAGTTCAGCACCAGACAAAAATCGCACATGTTGCTTCTTAAAATGAAGTGGAAAAGGTACATCACCACCAATTCTGTGTAAAAAAAAAATAAAATAAAAAATGTGCTATGCGGAACGTCTCTTCCGTGATTCTCCAAATTTGGTAACAAATTGCCCCTCAGTGTTCCTTTTTTTTTTTTTTTTTTTAAATCCTGCTTAAAAAAATGACAACAGATAGATCTAGGAAACAACTGATCCGTTAAAAGTCTGTGAGAGCAAAGAAATAAAATCACATGACATATTTATGATCATTAGAGTTGCCGGGAGCTGAAAGTGAATGTGTACTTCATCTCTGATCTATACTTTGTGCTGTGATAGGGGTTAAACATGCCCCACTGGACAAGAAGAACGAGGAAGGGATGGTTACACATGAAGACGCTGTCAAGGGTCATGTCGAGGAGCCTGAGGTGAAAAGCTCAGATGTGAAAGACATTGAAGCTCTCTTGAAAACTGTGGAGGCAAAGAGAGAAAACCCAGAGGATGAGCGCAGTCAGGAATCCTGGAGTCTGGGTGATGAGGACAAGAGGCAGGAGGACGAGGAGGAAGAAGAGCGGGAGAAAAGGAGCAACTGGAGACCTGGAAGGTTCCATCAGAAGAAGCACAAGCGAGATGAGGAACCTGAGGAAGAGCTCGAGGAAGAACGAAGCCAAGAGTCCTGGGACTTAGACAAAAGGAATGGTGGAGAGGACCAAGACCAGAGATACAAGCGCATATGGAAGCCCACGCATCGCTACCACCATAAGAAAAAGCTCCACAAGCGCGGTGATGAGCCATCAGAGGAA
The DNA here is from genome assembly GCA_901007665.1 of Aeoliscus strigatus. NCBI lineage: Eukaryota > Metazoa > Chordata > Actinopteri > Syngnathiformes > Centriscidae > Aeoliscus > Aeoliscus strigatus. The sequence continues at coordinate 483,584 of CAAKHB010001448.1, forward strand.
GACTATGAACGCAGCCAGGAATCTTGGGGTCTTGATGATGAGAGAGACAAGAGGGACTGGAGACCTGGAAGGTACCACCAGAGGAGACACAAACGGGATGAGGAGCTTTCTGAAGAAGCAAGAGAAGAACCGGATGAAGAACGCAGCCAAGAGTCGTGGGATTTTGACACAGGAAGAGACAAGAGGGACTGGAGACCTGGACGGTACCACCAGAGGAGACACAAACGGGATGAGGAGCTTTCTGACGCCAGAGAAGATCCAGATGAAGAACGCAGCCAGGAGTCCTGGGATTTTGGTACTGGAGTAGACAAAAGAGAGTGGAGGCCTGGAAGGTACCACCAGAGGAGACACAAACGGGATGAGGAACTTTCCGAAGAACCCGATGAAGAACGCAGCCAGGAGTCATGGGACTTTGATACAGGAAGAGACAAAAGGGGCTGGAGGCCTGGAAGGTTCCACCAGAGGAGACACAAACGTGACGAGGAACTCTCAGAGGAAGAGAGGGAAGATCCAGATGAAGAACGCAGTCAAGAGTCGTGGGATTTCGATAAGAGACACGGTAACGAAGAGGAAGGGATCGAGAAACGCAAATGGAAGTCTTCACAGCACCATCGGAAATATCACAAGCGTGGAGGAGGATCATCAGAGGAGGACGAACAGAGGGGTGATTCAGACGACTTTGAGGGAGCAGACAGAGACGACGCTCTGAGGTACTTCTTCTGTCATTGTATCTAACAACCTTTGATTCTTGTTGGGATGTTTCTCGGAATGCAGTCACACTGATTCATTCTGTTTCATATTTGAGGGTCCAAGATCTGACTCAGTGTGATTCCGTTTTAGTTCTCTTCCTAAGTTCCTTAAGTTCCATAAGTATAAGGACATAAAGTATGCATAGACTTTGGAGGTAGAAGGAGGTGGTGAAGTAATCAGAAGGGTTCGTCTGGATGAAATGGGCAGGCTAAGGTTGGTGCTTAAAACTGCCTATTTACAGATGTGGGGAAAAGGTGCAGATAGGGTTGACTGCTCACACCAAGTCGGGAGGGTGGGCTGGATCATGGTCTTGATCCATACCTTTGGGCCCACATGTCGATTCACAGTATTTCACTAGTTATCCCTTGATAACTTACTACTGGTCTTATTTGAAATCTAACTCAGGCTGCCGTTTGTCCAGGTATCTGGCAGAGAAACGCAATCCCTGGATTTACAGAGGCTACTACCATCCCGCCTGGTACAAACGGAACGAACACGCTGAGACTTCAAACAAGGTGGGCATGATGCGCTAAAAGTGTGTGTTCAGTCTTATTTGTAGAGGGAGAGGTGTGTGTGTAAATACACAGCTCTCACAGTGTAGATGTGATCGATTCTTTGGGCCTGTAGCTCAGACGTGATCCAGCTGTTTTTGATGTGGTGCAGATGGACGAACTGGCCAAGCTGCTGAGCTACAAGATAAACCAAGTGGCCAACCACTCGAATCAAGGGGAGGCAAAAAGAAGCACGCATCAGGGAGCACTCACCCCCAAGGAGGTAAAACCTGTATTCATAAGAGAAAACAGTCAATAGATCATCCACTGAGACACAACCTTGTGATATTGGTCTTTTGCTGCAATTAGCACCTTCACAATAGTATACCCATGTTACTATTACTGTTTCCACCAATTTCTGAATACATTTTGACAGCTAGTTCATCATCCGCCTCTATTTTGAGGGCAATGAAACTTACTAAGTAGCCACCACTGCACCAGTACCATTCATGCAAATACCCATAAGCATGTCACCTGCAGTCACGCTGCGCCTCACATCCCCTGGGATCCATAATGCAACAGCACTTCCTTCAGCATGTGTGACCATAAACACCACATACCACTGTATATTCAGCTGACCCAGTAAAGCTACGACAGACAGTAAAGCTGTCTGTCCACTGCGCCGATGCACTGGGGGAGAAAGAAGCCAGGCTCATTATGGAAATCTCATGGAGATGTCAGGGGTTTTCACCCTCACAACCACAAAGAGCCTTCAGTGAATATGCATCTGCACAAATGCACATCGACGCCGTCCCTTCAGAGCATGTCCCAAATACATGAAAATGGAACTATATATACATGGACCGAAGAGCTGAAACACTGCAACACAGTCTGGCACAAGTGTTGTACCCACTCAACCATGTTATCATCATCAGTGTCTCACACACACGCGTGCACACGCGCACACACACACACACACACACACACACACACACACACACACAGTATCTAATAAGGTAAGACAGTCCATGAAACTCAAGTGGTCACACTTTTTGAAGCAGGAACTTACAGAGCAAAAGTGTCTCAGTACTTTTAATCTCATGAATTCAGAGCACTTGTGTCTACAACGATAGATTGTGAAATAACGTTATTTCCTTATATTCCCAGGAGAAGGCACTGGAGAATCTCGCAGCAATGGACATGGAGCTACAGAAAATTGCCTCCAAGCTGCATGACAACAGCGACTGAGCCCCAGAATGGGTTTACAACATGCTGTCGGGATGAAAGCTGCTGTCTTTACTGTTCGTCTGCCAATTTATTGTGCTTAAGTGTTTCACCAAAAAAATAGAAAAAAAAAATTATCACCCTGGAGCTTTGCCAAAACTTTGATGGACATGTTTATCATTGTATTAGTGGTATTTTGGTGTTAACTAAATCAGCATGGGAATGGTTTTGATGTTTATATATATATATATAGTAAAAGACAATATTTAAATATCTTAACTATTTGAATAATTGTGTTCAGTCTGCGCTCAATAAAGCAGTTATTCTGGGACCAAACACATTTCTTCATTTAAAAAAAAAAAAGCTTTTAATTCTGTGCAGATGGAGCTCACAGTGATGCTGCAGTAGATCATAAACCACTTTGTAGCGATTTTCTAGACAGGTAACAAAGTAAGACGCTGGAAAACAATGTGTACATCTGCTTTTTAGACTTTCTGCAGTTCTTTGCATAACAAAAATTTCAGTCTGAACTGGTTTACAGCCACATGCCATCATCTTAACAACAGCATCCCATGATAATGCTACCAGACATTCCCTCGCTTCTAATAAGTTCTGCAGGAAAAGAGAGCTGGTGCCTGACAGAAGCCCCATCAGCAACGGGTTACGTGCCCTCTGGGGACGTGATGTGTTCATCCCTCGGCGTCTGTCAGTTTCAGTCTCTTTGGTGCAGGTTCTGCGGCCAACTGGGAGCTCGCAGGTTTGGCGCGGTCGGCTGCGACTGTCGTCCCCGATAGGAGGTAACCACCGCCCCCGCTCATCAGCAGCAGAGGATGTGTCCTGTGAGGCAACACCTGCGGGCACAGCACACAAACATAATCATGACACATTCGTTCTCCCAGTGAGCCGTGTGGAAATAACAGTTCTTTCCCGAGGGAGGAGACGACTTTGATTCTGCAGCTGACACAAAGTACGAAATTCTGAAGGAGTCCGGGGTCAAACGTCGAGCCACAGACGGTGGGATGGGACTCAAATGACAGCGCCCGTCTCTGGTGGTTGATTAAAACAATGTCTAGAAAAGCCCTCAAAGAGCGCAGACCTCCACCAAGAAGCTAATTTCCACACTCATTGTGATTTCCACCCAATATTATCGTCCTACAGTAATTTTATCTAGAAATTCATCAGAACACGAGAATTAGAATTTGAAATGACATTGATGTCATTAATAGTGAAATTATTACAAAAAACATCTTTGTTACACAAATCATAAACTTATTTTCTTTTTGTTCTTCATTGTCTTCTTTATTTCAATAGCAAAATAAAAAAACATCCTGCATCCCTGAGTGTTGGCTCCAACCCCCGACCTCTGTGTTAACAGACAGACCCACTAACCACTGGTCCACAGAGACAGTCCACTGCTGCTGACAATGAGGAAGAATCCTTCAACATATTCCTGGATCCAGATGGTTCCAGAGCACGACCAACATTTAATCATCTGGGCCTGGTCCATTAGCAGCAGTTACTGATGATTCAAATGCATTCATAACTTTTTGAGTTGTTTTGCTAGTAGCGAAAACCTAACCTTCTTGTTGGAGGTAATTCACAGAGGAACACTGATAATCTGAATCCCTAGACTGATTTTATGCAGATATTATGCATTAATGAAGAAGACATATTAAAGAAGACGCGTCTCTGCGGCGCCAATGATACTTCATATATCCTTCGTGATACTTCGTGATATTACATTGCAGCCAAACGTAGCAAAATCATCCCCCGTCCGTGGTCAGGGTGCACCCTGGACGAGTCGCCACTTCATCCCAGGACCCACATGTAAAGCCAGTCAACTGACGCACACCAAACTCCACACACAGAGACCACCCCCAGGTCAGGAATCGACCTCAGGTGTGGTATTGACTAAACCACATAATCTCCACTAAGACTTGAATTCACATAAAGACAGAGTAGATGAGGCAGAAAAGTGATGTGAACAGAAAGCTTTAACTGGTTTTAGTTTCTTGGATGGATTTGCTGCCTTCATGTTTTACACCAGCATCAGTTGATGATACGGTAACAGGACATTATTTACACATCCAGCAAACAGTCCACTCACGTCTGCGCCCCGCAGATTAATTTGACTCGTCTTTGCGCTTGCCTTCAACCGAATCCTGAGGGATGAATATCTGTCTCATTAGCGTCGGAGCACCGTCTGAGAACTTGAGAGAGAGTTAACTGGGTTGTGGGCGATAGAGTCACGAGGCGAGGAGACGCCCTTCACGCAACAGCCTGATCTACTGCCAGCACAATAAACAGCCGTTAGTACTGCTTAACGTCCACAACGTGGTTTACCTGATAATGTCTGAGCCACGTGTCTGTGAGTCTCAGGTTGACTGTTCCGCCATGTTCCTTGAGTTTTGTGAAGCACTCGATAAGAGGCTGCAAAGAGAAAGAGGGCGAGAGAGAGAGGAGACAACATGTATGAGGGAGCAATCTTGAGAGCAACATTAGCACACCAGAGGTAATAAGCTCAGGGACGTGATGGGCAATGTAACTCCTCTTTGGCAGCGGTGGGGACGTGGTAGAGCAATAAAAACAATCCCTGCTCGACGCTTAAGCAATAAAAACCTGTGTCCTTTGGCAGTTAATGAAAGATCCCCGCAGATAACCCCATTATCTGTGGCTCGTAAATACGGCGACTCGTGAACTCACCTCTTTGTATTGGGAGTAGACTACGAAGGGCCTGGAGGGGGAGAGGAACTTCAGCAGGCCCATTAGGACAGGACACGGGTGGAATCGACTGGCTATAACCAATCTGCACGTGAGGAACAAACAGATGATCTGGCAGACTTGTCAAGAATGAAATACAGGGTCAACAGATGTGAATTCGAAATGTGAAAGTGGGCAATATCCTGATTTAGCGCACGACTGGAAGGCGTAGGGAATTTAACACCCGGTAGTCGACATCAATTTGATGTCGCTGGATGAGAGTCAGTGAACCAATATGATGTAGGAGAGAGAAGGAAAAAAATCAATAGCGTCACCTCCCCAACATGCCATCAATCAAGGAACTCATTTTATTTGACAGGAAACTGCAGCGCAAACAGACAAAATAAGCACATTAAAGTTGGAGGTGCACGCGGCCACTCATTAATATTTCATCCTCGTGGATCTATTTTAATTACGATCCTTCATTACATGCTTGAATCCCCAGCAGGAGTGATAGAAGAGGAGATGAGGATGGCGCAAGGAACAAAGATGTGAGAGCGAGATGTGAATCGGAAACCCACCCGTCTGCATCTCTGCTCTCCAGCAGGGCGGCAGCCGCTGCCAGTCTCCTCCGCTTCTCCTCCTGCTTCATCTTCTTTTCCTGAGCCTAAAACGAAAAGACGAAGCAGAAGTCAAGATAGTTTCTTAATTATTTAGTTTTGCGTTGGTGGTTGACAACTCAAAGGGAAAAACAAGAGGACAGAAGCTCTCTTCTGATGCTGACAATAATGGGGATCCTAACATGGCTTTGGAGTCTGCAAATCAGAGGAGCGACCACCATAAAAACCAGCACATTCGACGTCTGGCTGCACTGGAGCCGTTCAGGGGAGTAATGGCCAAAACACTTCATGTGTTTCATCAGCTGTTACGTTTCCACAGAAAACGTGACCTGAAGGTCAGAGGTCATGGATTAAAAGAAAAACTGACTCATTTTCATAAAACCAACAACAAATGTGGTCATTGGGTTTCTAACAGGTGGCGCGGATGTCAGAATCTCCACAGCCATCCATTAATTCGCCTAAAAATAGACAAACAAAACAATGTGCCCCAAACTGAACAGAGAAAATGGAGCCACATAACACATAAATAAGACTCAAACAAAGTGCAAAACACACACTTAACACAAATTCCCACAACCAAGTAGTAGTGACACAGGAAGTGCCTGTCCAGACACACTGATTGCCAGGGACCCGTTTTGTGGTGTCTGACCCCCACACCATCTGTAAAGTACAGCACTCAGGTGAAATCAAGCTCAGTCGATAGGCGGCATACTTTGGCTGCTTTACATCGCTCCCTCTCGTCTTTCTCCTGGGTCTGGTCGTCAGCATTGCTCACGTTTGTCTCCATACTCTGCTCCTGGGGGCTGCCCTGCTGCTGTGCAGCCACACCGGACTGCGTCGAGTCTGGAACATCAGAGGAAACCGACTGTGCCATTCGCATGTGAGATGGAGGAACGGGGTTGAAGCAGACAGAGCAGGAAGATGTTTCGTGTGGGAAAGTTGCCCCAGTGTTTTCCCCGATGATGAATAAACATTAAAATCTGAAGTCAATTATACAATACTTCTATTTAACAAAAGGACTTTCTAAACTTTGATTACAAAAAACAATGTTCTGTTAAATTCTAAGTTCCTGTTGCGTGAATGTTTACGGTTATATCTGCATGTTTTCCTTTCAAAAGCAATTTATGTGTACACTACCATGCAAAACTACCAGTTGCAGCCCAAACAGAAATATGAAAAAGTTGGTCCTACCAGCTCTCGTGTGTTTGCCGGAAGTGTCCAGTGTGCCTGCTAGCAGAGCGTTCACATGGCAGATGGGAAATTCATGCAGCGTATCCTGAAATTGGGCAGGGAATCCAAAGCTCTCCACACCAGCCCGGACCGGCCCCCCTCCTGGATACATCTGGATCACTGAGCCGTAGCCTTCATGAGGAAAAGACAGAGATGGTCATTATTAGTACTTGTTCAGCTGGTGCACAGAGAAGAAAAGAATGTAGCATTCTGTTCCACAAATCCACTGTACCTCCCATCCTCTCCATGACAGCTCCTAACACAAGACCAGCACAAGTCTCAAACACCAAGACTTTGCTGCCGGCGTGGATGTTCCCCAGAGTCAACATCTGGGCCAGAGTGTCATATCGTAGGTGGCTGCGACACACACACACACACACACACACACACACACACACACAAACACACACACACACACACACACACACACATATATACTTGTCCTCAGTATTCTTGCTGTATGACATCACACGCTGGAAATCCTTGTGACGACTCACCAGATCTTCCCTGGTTCCCGCCCATGGTACATGAGAGCCAGGATGCGACAGGATGGTTTCAATATCGTCACAGTGTTTTCATATCTGCGGTAGCATGATGACGACTGATGAGAGTGTTGCATTATTACTATTTGAAGCAAAGTGCAGGTGGACGACAGGTGACTCACTTCTTCTTTTTCTTTTTGATGTACTTGTCCTGGGAATATTCAGTCTTATCTCTGAATGTTGAACTGTTCTCTATAATCTTCTGAACCAGCTCCTGAGAAAGATAGCACAGCACAGCAACTGTGAGCTCCTGAAATGCCCATCATGGCGAGCACCGACTTTTCACAGCGACTGGGGTCCGTCCATTGACAAACGTACCTGACCCTTCACACCTTGTTCTTTGAGCGCTTCAATGTCGTCCCTGGTTAGTTTCTGAGATTTCCCATCATCTACAATGTTTCGGTTGTCTGTGCCCGCCTCTTTCACATCTGAAAAGAGCAGAAAGTTATCATGAGAAAAAAACGGAAGATGCAGATAAAATACTATGGCTGCACTGAGAGCCAGTCACACACCAGAGCAGCTGTGTAGGTCCTTATGCTTCTGAGGTTGTAGGGTTCCTCCAGGTACGATCTCAAAGGTGGTGCTGTACCGGTGCCCCACCACGCTGTCCAGGAGGAACCACTGCCTCTCAAAACTCACCTTCCTGTGGGCAGCACACCAAGGACAACTATCACATCAAATCACAGTGAGGTATCACACACACACACACACACCTCTTTAGGTACACAGGCTATAAAACATTCTAAATCTAACTAACTAACGTCTGACTGATTCTTAGCGTCAGTCAGACGTGATTCGTAGCGTCCCATGAACTAGCAATGAATAAACATTAGCAGCTTGACATTTGAACGAGTGGTTTGTGATGCTGCTTGACAACACTTTGCCTTCTACACACCGATGAACCTGTAGTAAAAGCTGTCGGTTATTTATTACACGGTTCTACAATATAAAACTTACTTTTTCAGTTGTATCTGCACAGCTTTGAATATATCTCCTCGTTTCAACACAACGTAGTCGTCCTCTTTAATTGTGTACCGGGAATCCTCCTCTTCGTTGTCCGCCATAACAGAGCAGGCAAAACTGCGACGAGAAAAAATGTCTCCTTCAGCAAAGTATACGGGTCCGCAGGTGACAAGTGAAGGATTTTAAAAATAAAAAAAATCTGACGCTAAAGCAAACTAAAGTAATTACGATTCCCACGTGTTAGCGCTCATTTCCCTAGCTTCGTTCACAGCATGAAAGACGTTTGAGGACAGAGGTCTGTGATTGGCTGGAATGCACATCGCGGAGGATACTAGCCAATAGGAGCGAAGTACGATTACTCGAAGTCAGGGGAAATTGTAGATGTCAGAACCATCGATACCACTGGCATGTGCAGCAGGGAGGGGGCGCAAAAAGGAAATACGGGGCTGTTACATTACTACTAATAGTTGATTCAATTCATCTTTTGAAAATGTGCTCTCTTTTTCTCTTTGAGCAATCTATCTAACATTGTCTTTTTTTTTGGTCGGAGAACAAACTATGACAACTGATGCAGATGCAGCAGTCTCACATCTGCTACATATTCCTACACACAAAACAAGATGTCTATATGGTAGCTAATTCTCAACAGTGGACAGTGAAACCCCAGAGCTTCAACGACTGAATAAAAAAATAGACACTGAAATATAAAAACAGACTTTAATGTTTTTAAGTTGCAATGTCTCTTCTGCTTAAAACGTTCATTTCATGCCTGATGGGGAAGACTGCCAAATCTAAAAAAACATATTTACATTGAGCAGGTTACATTCCCATCACTGTTTACAGTACGATAAATACTGAGAAAAAACATTGCAGGTGAAAACACATTCTCCTTGGTGGAGGTGACATCTACATGAAGAACATCATTCTTGGCCTCCAGTGAGTTTGTGGAACAGTTCTTCATCTAGCGTCTGGTTTTGATCTTTCGATCGTGTGGAGAGGAAGATGTAGCCACCGATGAACTCATGGACCACCTTGCAGTCGCAGCTTATGCAGCAGAAAGCTATCGTCACGTTGTGGTCGAACTCTATGGTCACCTGCAAAAACAGACAATAAGAAATGAAGCAATTTCCTCTGGTACCAATATAAATACAGGTGAAAATAGAAGACATGGCACGTCACCTGTCTTATCTCCCAGTTGATGTTCCACTGCTTCATGTTGGCGAACCTCCACGTGGTGACGGGCAGACCAGTGGACATGTCAATACGAATCAGGCGATTGTACGAGATACCAAGAATCTCATCCTTCTTACAGCCCTTAAATCTGTCGCAGAGATCAAAATAACCTCTAAAATGATTCATGTGTATTTCACCTACGACATGTACCGTACATGCACTACCTGACAATGTAGTAGTTGATACCAAACTCCGGGAGGGACTGCCAGGCTTGGATGAAACGCATCTTAGCCTCCATTAATGAAAGCCGCGCTATGTTTTGATGGGCCTCCAGGATTCGGGCTGTCAACTTGAGAGAACAACCGAAGGCAGATTTAAAACATGAAATGTAAGGCGATGTAACACCGACGGCTGTTTTAACAAACCTGTTTGCTCTTTTGCTTCTTGGCATAGCGCGGCGAGACGAAACACTCTGCATTCATGTCCATGGCTTCAAGGTCCGGCGCTGCCTGACCAGGAGGTGGTGCCAGGCTCTTCATTTGCAAGAAGGACTGGATGTTTCTCACTTCTGACTTATAGGAACTGTAGGCCATCGTCTTGCCTTTGGAGGCCAGGATGCATGCAGCTTTCCATTTGGCATACTGGGTTTCCTGCAGCATAAAAACACAAGAAACACGCATTGACAAATTAAGCTTCATATTCATTCATGCATCTCACCGCTAGATGTCACTAAAGCCTAGACACACTTTCAGAGAGGAGAATGTATCACTACAAAACGTTGTTATTCAGCATGTAAATGAGAAGGGGAGTCTTACGTTGTCACATCGGATATAAACTTCATTCATTCCATCAGCGACTGGGAGCAGAAGCTTGATACCGAATTTCTTGTCAGTGACGTTGACGTCAGGGACGATTTCACAACCTGTCAAATCAGCAGCATATTATGGCGACAGAAAAACTGCAGGAGGATGTGTAAGACATTAGTGTGCCAGTGTAGCCTTTGCAGGGTTTGGTTAACACTCAAACACAAAAATCTAACTTAACACTCTTAATTTATAAGATGACACCCATTTGGCCACTTCTTTCCATATCCCTCACCTCGTAAGTGGAACTGCTCGATGGGTTCGCCGCTGGAAGCCTCCTTGTTCTTGTAGTAGGAGATGGTGGTGTCTTTAAATACAAACCAGTATTCTTTGTAAGGCCGGAGTGTCAGTCTCTTTGGTCTGAATTAAAATAGAATAAACACAGAAAGAATAATTGTTGTTGCCCACAGTGGAATGTGTGAGCTCATAAAACCCAATTTCATTTGAAGGAAATGAAGAATTCCTTTCAGCCGTGGCAGCAGGATAATGTGACTGAGGCGTAGGGGGGCAAATCTTTTTTATATAGGTGATCTCTTTAGCCCTTTAGCCATTTCTGTGGGTGGAAATATATTGGAGTTTTGATAAGATGTGAATAATTCCCAACCTGCCTTTTCTATGACTGATATATGGAAAAGAGCATTTGGGGCTGATTGACTGGTCCAAATCTGGCATTTGGTTTTAATAAGTTTACCCTGAACTCACATTTAAAATATTATTACAATATAAGAGTTTATTTTCAACATAAAAACAGGACGTGATGTGTCTTTTCTTATAATACAAAAAAGAATGTAACTGAATAAAATCAAATACTTATCAATTAGTATGAAATTAAAACTAAATAAAAATGAAAATTAAAAAAAGAAACAAAAAAATACATAATTTATTAGTTGCGGCTAAAATGTCAATCTCCAGTATAATGTGTAAATATGGGTTTACCTAAACAGACGGAGGGAATCTGCCAGTTCTGGAATGTCTGTAATGTCTTCCTGGAGGAGGAACAAACAACCCAATTATCTAATGTCGTCTTGTGATATCACCATGTTGAGACATGCAAACAGCCGACGACTGCCACTCGTCTGTGACTCAGAAACAGCTGTTCTACTGTAACAGACCTCAAACACGGTAAGTTACAGCCAATAATCAGTCTAGAAAGATGTTTACCAGAATTCTGTCGGTGTTTCCGCCTTCGAGCGTCACCTCCAGGTTGGACAGAGCGGCTTCGACTTCATCGATCTCAGGTTCGTTGGAGTGGTCCAGCGGCTCACTTGACATCGTCAGTTTACAAATGTGATACTGGGACAAAAAGGCAAGACACTCAGTGGAGTTTATGATGTTTCACTGACATGATTTGAAAAGGTTATTCAAGGCTGATGTGAGTCAGAAGATGGTTTGTATGCCAGACACTGCAACAGTGTGTAGGTGAGCGCAGCACTGATCTCTGAATTTCTGAATCATCAGTTGCAAAATAACAGATGAACAGATCAGAAGTGGGCTGTGAGCCTCGGCAACAAAACACTAATATCATGGTGCTCGCTGGTCTCATACCAAATCAACACCTTCATTTCTCACAAGACAACTTTTTCTGAAACTCAATCTTTCTGTGACTTTTTCCATTGAGTGGGATTTTCCTCTCAAGTCCCGGCACGTACCCACAGAGATTTACAGCCCGTCCTGCTCTGCTGCATGGATTACACTTAAAACTTTAATACTGTACACACAAAATCTGAATCAACAGCGCCTGTGCGAAATTGTGTTGCATGAATACATATATAAAATTGGAATTTGTAAAATTAAAATAAGTGCATGCAGACTTTCCCTTCAATACTGTAATGGTATGATTCTAGTATGACCCCTCAGTTTTAATAGTGTTAACAATCCAGGTTTAGCTGGTTATATGACACTGGCTCATCCTCTGCTTATCTGGAGCGGTGCACAACTGCAACAATCCTTATGGGGCTGTAATGACTCTTCAAGGTGTCAAACTCTCATATTGAAAAACGAAACTTTTGGACTTTCAATATGCAGAGCGCATGAAAACGCTATGAACTCCAGGTTGTATGTATAAGTAAGGTCATTCAGTGTGACCTCAAACCCTCTGTGATGGTGGTTTCACCTGTAGTGAAGCGAACATCAGCATCTCCTCATCAGTGCAGTCGATCTCCTCCAGAAGGATAGACCAGCGGGCCTGTTCATACAGCTGCGTTATCCGGACAGCGTCATACTGCAACACAGAAACAGGGTTCCACAAACCTGCTCCGCTATTCTTTCAAGGGTGAGTTTCGGAGTGTCTTACTTTAGGATTGAGGTCAAAGAAGACATTGTATTTAAAGCGCAGCAAGAGCTTGTCTTTCTCTTGGACATCTTGCTCCATGAGGGATCGGGATGAGTTCAGCCACCTGTGGAAGACAATCAGTTAGATGAACTGTGGATGGAAATAGCATGCAAAGGGGACCACAGAGGAGGATTTCATCTACCCTGCATTGTTGACTGCTTTCTCCACCAGCGTGAAAGGCTGGTAGAGCTTGGACAGCTCTGCAGGGGGCAAGTTGGGTTGGGAGTCAGCTAAAGGGTTCTCTCCAAACCATAGACTGGTGGCAGATACTGGCATCCCGTTGTCTGGGTCGTAGGTCGCTGTCATGGTCTTACTATACACGGGCCCTGGTTGGTCGGACAGGAAAGCATTTCCTGCTAAAAACAGGGTTTCTCGAAAAATGCACACATCAGCATGTATTTGTCTTAATAGGTACAAATGAAGTTTGGGAAGTTCATTCTTCAGAGGTGTCTGGAAGAAAGATTTCAAGGAGTTACATTAGATGAAGAGGTCAAGACATACTGTAACCAAATCTGAAACATTAGACCTTTAGACATTAAAGTCAGCAGATATCAAAGCGAAGCAGTGCAGTCCTCCTCCTCCTCTTCCTGTGGAACAGGATGCTGCAGGATACTGATCAATTCTTTCTTATGTCACGATTAAAACTGCAACAATTTATATTCATGTATTCTCTCCTGCCCCAGCAATAGCAATTGCTATCCAGTTTTAATTTCCATCAGTAAGATACTATATTCAGATGATTCATACAATTGTATATTATTATATAATGTTAAAGATGTAGTATGTAATAGTATTGTCTTCAAGAAATAGCATACATGTAAATATGTGGTTAGCATGTTCATGTTAGTTAGCTAATAATGCTGTCTGATCAGAATAGAAAGACAAAACTCCATTGAATGTGACTTAAAATTATGAGGCTTTATAGCTCCAGCTGCTGTGGCTATTGTTGAACATAAAATATCTGAATAAGATGCGTTGAAACACAAAAAATAATAATCCTAACTCTTAACACTGATAAGGATTAATGATGCGCTTCATTTAATGCATCTATTTCTTGCCATAACATCAAAATACCCGATCCCCCTGGTCCGCCACTGAGTAAATCAATGTCCCAGACGTCATCCAGTTCGGAGTTCTTGTCTTTTCTCTTCTTTTTCTTGGGATCATCTGGAGGCCTCAGCAGGGACAGTTCCTCTGATCGCCTAATGTCTGCGGACAGGAGATGTGAAGCATCAGTACAGGGAACACGTGGAACACATATCAAGAATGTTACACTTACTGAGGGTTTGACAGATCTCTGCCACCGCCTTGAAGACGACGCAGGAGAAGCCGACCGTCATTTTGACGGTTTTCATGTTGGGGAGCTGTAGCAGCAGGGATTTGTGCTGCGGTGTGTAGCGCAAGTCAGCATCCGCCTGTGTCACAAGGCAGATTAAAAAATCACATGAACTACACCTTCAGTTTTCATCCCTTCACCTTCCTATTTGTGCTGATGATTATCATGCTCTTAAAAGGTGTATGTCATAATGTTCATGTCCCTTTTACGTACACTTTTAAAGGTAATGCTTGTATTGTTCAAGATGGGGCCTAATTTTCAAGGTGATTAATGAATGAAAGGGCAAAACTGAATGGAACTGGTCCAATATCTAGCTTGAAAAACTGAAGCTGGCAAGGGCAAACATCGACAAGGGAGTGTTTGTATCCTTTCTGTCAGTTTACTTTGTCACTGACAAATTCAGATTATACATTTTATGACATAACACAAGCGATGATCAAGGACAAGGCTGGGCGGATATCAAAGTTGGTAATATGAGTTGCTTTTCATATATATACACACACAATGAATGCTCGGCCTCTTTGGGCAGTCATGGATTAAAAAAACTAAAGATAATAATAACAGAAAGGACAGGTCCTCCTGCTACAAACACAGACATGGCTTTATAGGGATACATTTTACTGGGATGTTTTACATATTTACATAAGCTGTCTTGGCATCCATACCTGAATTCCATACTTGTCCAATGTCCAGTGGGTCTTCAGCAGCCAGCATTTCCTCTGCTCCCACCATAGGGCATGATCGGACCAGTCCTGGGGGGCCTCTGCAGATAAAGTAAAGTAGATAAATAAAGTAAAACAGATAAAGTAAAACCTAGTTCTTCCACATCACAGCTTTCTATTATGATTCAAGGGTGGTTAAAATGGGATGGCTGGATTTTATTTGAAATATCCCCACAACAACCACCTAGTGTGATAAGACATGTGTAAAGTTGACTTAACATCATATTGGGCTAAAATCCATCGGTTGATGACAAGCTACTTAGTCATTTGTGACGTCCTGGTTGACTAACCGACGCTCCTCCGTGTTGAGAGGAAACTGTATCAGACTGCTGAACTTTTCCCCCTGGGGCAACACACTCCATTGTCAAATAAACAATGGCACTTGTGCAGAAGAATGCGGTGCAAACAAAGGTGTGGCCTGACTAACAGACCTGACAGCCAATTAGATGGATTCACAGATGCAGCTCATGTGTCTTTAGTTGTGTTTCTTCCTAGTTAAATGTATACATATCCACAAAGAATGCATCATGTAACACAACTGGAAGAAGTCTGGTGTAGCATCCTGTTGTAGCAGCTGCTGATTTCATCCCGGCAGAGAAACTCACTGATCTTCTCCACCAGCTTGAGCATCAGGCCTCCAATGTGCAAGTCGCCTTTCACCCTCAGTTTAAATCTCATGGACTCATCTCCATCTTTTTGATCCACGTGCACCGATAGCTCCCATGATGTCTCTCCATATTCTGCTGCTGTGATCATAGCCAGAGCCTTAACAAGACACAAAGGGGTTAGTGGAGAAGATTGATTTAAATACATCTCCAGCAACACAAAAAGAATATAGAGAACACTCTGCTACCTCTAATTAGACACAGGGGGAATTCCCCAAAGGTATGCTTTTATGAAATATTTGGGCTTAAAACACAAGTCAGTGTGAGAATGTCCCAAATTAATTGGGTCATCATAAGAACAGTCTTTTCAAACTGACCACTAACACTGATGCTTGCTTTGTCTCTCTGCAATGACTTGGCAGCCTTTACAAAGTATTATTACTTTGTAATAACTTCAGAACAACACACAAAGATGTGTGTAGACACAGAAAGCAGACATGGAAGTCCTGGTTTAGGGGAAATGGTGCAGGACTGCTGGATTTTTCACAAAGAGCAAAGGCATGAAAGAGATCAGGCAGGTAGAAAAGAGGGGAGGAGGATCAGGGAGGGTGCAGCTGTGGAATGCATGACGAGCAGGGACACGATTCTGGTGTAAAGGAGACCATGGCAGACAATAATCTGCATAATCTCCCTTCATTCTAATGTCTCACACTCCAGCATAAGACCAGAGCTTGACCATGTATCAGTGTGTCAAGTGCAACTGTGAACGTGATGGTTCAATGCACCTTTGTGCTTTTTGCCTGCTGAGGAGCTGTGTTGAGTGTGAAGGACTGACTTGAAAGATACTGCAGACTCTGTACTATGCCATAAAAGACAAGAAAGTTACAAGCAGTAAAGTTGGGGGGTTAGTCGTAAAAGTAGAACATCTGATGGATGAATTATAATATAGAGTTCAGATATACAATTGCACATAGACCGTGTTTGTATGGGTGCTTTTATTCTGAAGTTACAAAAGTAGGTTTCCATTGAAAGTGCCACACAATACTCTTCACTTCTGCAGAAATCCCACAGAAGAGAAGATCTGAGACAACAAGCATTTTCAATTGACTGCTAAACGTTAAAAATATAGAGACACATTGGTTATGCTAGTGATTTGGAGTTCAACACGTGACCATCTTTAGTTTTGAATTATCAGTAAAACTGGAACAAATTAACCATTAACTCCCTCTCATTTAGGCCAATGATACATGAACCTATTTAACATCATATAACAAGCCTCAATAATCATGAAAAAAAGTACACACTTACCTTGATTCAGAGCTTTCTGCCCAAGAAATCCGTTTTAGTGAATGACCCAGGTATGTGGCAGAAAAACATGCCCCGTCCAGACAGGTAGCGAGAGGAGGTGCCATGGCGCAACTTCAGCGGAAGTGACGTAATTTATCGCATTGTGACTGGCCCCAGCCGCTCGTTGTCCACATGTCACATAGTTTGTTACATTATTCACAGGGCGACTGGGTCATAGGTACCACGGCTCACAGAGGATGTTTGGAGCCCGGTAACGAGTCACTTGTTAACAGACGTCACTGCAGACGTAGACGGACGGTACGTTACGTACGACACACAAAAAAAAGTACGCCGCCATTTTGAACTGGGAAAACCTCTTTGAAGAAGTGAAGAGGGAGCCAAAGGTTTTCTGATTAATTAGCACAATAACATGAATATTTCACTACTGTTTTCAGTGAGTCTTTGTTGTTCATGTTTATTTAAGGGGATATGTTAGTGGTAGGTGGAGAAAACATTTGTCTTTAGTTTCTAATAATGCTGCTCTAATTTGATATTTAGGCAGTAACCATTTTTCAGCCAGAAAAGAAGTATAATAATAAAATAAAATAAAATAAAATAATGATAATAATAACTAAGCTGCGTGTTGAACTTCAAGCTCCTAATATACGTATATTTCAGAAATGGTAGTGTACTCCTAAATTAGCTGACATATATTTAGAATCACATTTATGCGAATTCACATTTTCTAAATAGTTCACCAATCCTGTGTTTCACTGACATCAGCTGTTTCTCGTACAGAGCTTAATCAAACAGTGGTAATAAGTGTACTTTCAGTTTGCCGTAACAACTACCATTCATGGTAATGTTGCATTAAAGCGGACTAAAGTCACAAGCTTTACAATTCCAAGAGGAACATTTCTCCCTCTGGTTTCTGGAATGTGTTTTAATGCAAATTGTTCTTGTGACTCTGAGCTGAGATAATCAAAATGAGTCATTTTGGCCATTTATCAGATTTACCAAAATAAATGTTGGCGACAGTCATACATGCAGAAAGTGATGCAGGTAGAGTACAGTGGGAAAGCTGAAGAAAATAAACCCGTAGTCTTTCCTCAAAAAGAAAACTGCATGTGGGAGGGAAAATCTCTGGTGCAGAGATGATTGATTTGAATCCCCATAGCCGATGTGAATCAAGTTGGCATTTAAATACTTTCAAAGGAACTCTAGGTAATATCAGAAAGAACTGAGTAGTTTCTCTCCAGTGAATGTAAGATTTATAAACCCACAGCATGATTAATGATTAATCACATCAACCCACCTTGATGCCCACGTACGTCCTAATGAGTAAATTCAGATGAATCACCGGTGTTTGTCTTCTCTAGGCCTACATGCTATTTTTGCCAGGTTATAGCCCAGTGAAAGGGATGACTTATACATTATACCCCACTCTGACTGTGTCATGCTGCTTCATCAGGTAACAGATAATATGTTGGTGTGATGTGGGCATTTTTTTTTTATTCCAGACAGTTACTTGGTCAGGTGGTGAGCACCATGTGCAAAGCCTGCCACCCACTGGCTTCTACTGGTAAGAACATTTACTGCGCGATGAGTGGTTTGATATCAAAAGGGGTAATTAGACAGCTTGAGCACATGGAACATAAATGAATGAATGTGAATTTTGTATCTGTACAGTAAATGTTTGTACAACTATAATCTATTATTTCATAATCATGCTCCTGCTGATGAAGATGTTATAAGTCAGTTAGTTGTTTTTGTAATCATACACGAGGCGGTGAACAATAATAGTCATACTGTGACTGGACGACACTGTGAGATCATAGTAATTCACAAATATCCTTCAGGGTAAAAAATATTGTTATGATGTTTATTTTAGTATGTGTGGTTCATTTAAGCTTGCTATTGGCAAGAATGTATATTTATACATCTGAGATTAATGTTAACTGTGGCAAATATACATGATTTACAGTCTTGTCTTTAATGTCATGTTATAGAGAATGCATGAACATTAAAATTTTCAATAAATTACTCTTTCAGTGGTGAATCTGACACATTAGATACCTTAAATGAGATGTTCATCTTTTGACCACAAGGTGGCGCCAGAAGACTACATCCGAGTGTGGAAGAGTGCAACTCTAAATTTGTGTATTAAATCAGACACACTTCATTATCACTGTTTGCTCTTTTTTATGGTCATTGGCAGAGCTACATGTTGTCTTAGTAATGGAGTTATTGGATAATAATTCCTGACATTTGCAGCTCCTCTGATCATACAGTAGCTGTCCTGGTTAGCAAACTAAAATATAATAAACAATGTCAACGTTAATTAAATTTAACTTTTCTTTTCATGTGCTGCTTTTCAGGCAGTACAGATGCCAGAGTCCGCAGAAGAAGCAGAGCCTCAGAGGTGGTATGTGTTCAAGGAT
The DNA here is from genome assembly GCA_901007665.1 of Aeoliscus strigatus. NCBI lineage: Eukaryota > Metazoa > Chordata > Actinopteri > Syngnathiformes > Centriscidae > Aeoliscus > Aeoliscus strigatus. Next base: position 502,863 of record CAAKHB010001448.1, read on the forward strand.
ACTTAAACATGGCAGCGGCCTGCCAGCACATCGGTTTAAACCTGGGTGCCGCAGCTGAAGGGCAGATTCTCTGACCACTTGACCGTTGGGACCACACCCTGCAGATTAAATGAAGCCAACACGAATGTGAGTCTATCTAAGCTCTCTGTTACTGCTAAGTGTGTACTGCTGGCACATGAGGTCATTCGGAGTTCTTGTGTAAGACAGGAAATGTAAATTCCATGACAGAAACAAACAAATAAGCCTCATGCACTGTGTCATTGGTGGACAGACAAATGGAAAATAACATCACTGGGACCTGTCAGGCCGGGATGGAGTGCAGACACCATGTGACACCATGTCCATGTCAGCATGACACCTGTGGCTATTAAGGCAACATGGCGGACAAAGTGCAAGTTAAAGAGAACGAAGTCTATCAACCTTACTTCTGCATGTTGAATGTTAAAATACAGCCATCAAAGTGTTATGACGAGGGAAGGAAAAAGTTTGGATGGTGGCTGTAGACACAATAAATTACATCTATTCCCTCAAGCTGGTTTGAACCTAATGGAAGCTGGTGGGAAACAACATCTGTAGAAGCCTTTGCTGGCTTTCTGTATTTATGGAAAGAGAAACCTCCCGGTGACCTGGGAACACGCTTACCCAATTAGCAGCCTCGCCGATGGATCAAATGGAAGTGAAAACATTCACTGCCGTGACGGAGACGCATCACAATGACCCATTCATGCTGCCGAGGCCCATGCTTTGGGGATGAGGTTGGGTTGGGGGGTTGTTCTTCTAGGGATGTAGTGAGGGAGTAGTGAGGGGAACTTACATCACTGCCTCCTTTGAAGGGTCAATGCACGTCTATATCATGATTTAATATGGGTGTGGAGATGAATACTGTTCTAAAGTGTTGTTGTCATTAGGTTCCTGACCCCCACTCACCTTGGTGTTCCGCTTGTCCCTAACCTTAGCCCCGACTTCCCCTCGGACACTGTGAAACCCACCACAACCACTGGTCTGATCCTGTGGGACTGGGGCTGGGGGTGGGGGGTGGGGGGGTGTCAGGAAGCCGAGAAGTAGCACTGGGAGAGAGGCTCTTGACAGCACAGAGGCTCTGGGGAACAGAAACGACACTGCCTTTGCAGCCTGCAAAGTGTTACAGCTCAGATTAACTTTCACTCTTCAAGGAAGCCGATTTTGTGTCTTAGCGTCGATTGTAAAAGTGAATTTACTTTTCTGAAGCCTATGACCTCTTTAGAAATTCGACACTTGTTCCGTTAAAAAAAAAAAAAAAGAATAAAGAAATCCTAGCTTATAGCCTTGCGTATTTGGTATACAAATAAAGTGAAATAAAGTTTATGCAGGTACTGTGTATCTTAGAGGAGGGAAACTGACTAAATATTACAATAAACACAAATGCCAGATAGACTCCTCTCACTGCAGCGGAGGCGTCGCATAAAGGCTCATTTATTTCTAAAATTAATTGTTTATTTATATGGGTGGAGCCATAGGTGCTTCTATAACTGGCACCTTAAGTTCCTCGCTTGTGGATGTTTCCGTTGAAGTTTCTGAAGGATGAAAATGTTGCTAAATCAAGTCCAGCGCTGTAAAAATTAATAATACTGAGCCTTTAACAAGAAGTTCATGGATCTTCCATTAGAACTTTCCACATGACTGATACTGATGTTTTCTTCGCATGGAAAACATCTGATGGATGTAAAACTTGTCCCAGTGTTGGGCAAGGTAGCCGTAAATACACTGTCAACACAGTGTTCCCTTAACATCTAGTTCTGAGCCACGCTTTGGAATGGGATATCACATATTCAAATAGAGCACTTTCTGAATTGCAGCTACTGTAAAATAACTTCCACAGAGGATCCCTTTAAACTGTTACTGGCAGCGCTTCAACTGTTTGCTGCCCAGAAGCATAAAAGATGCAAATGAGCCGAATACGACCGTACGGCGAGATGGGGATCATCCACCTCAGGACGAGACTCAGGTTGTCCAAAGACTGATAGCTTTTTTCTTCCCCTCCCCATGAATTAAGCCTATCCTTTTCTTTGCCGTGTTGTGACTCTTGCACCTTTGACGGTGTCAGCAGGTGTGCATGAAAGTTTGGCGCTGCTCACCTTTTTGTTCCTCTGAATATCGTGTGTTGAATAAAGCCATATGCGGCAGTGTGACTTTTATTAGGTTTGTCAGAGCAAACAAAGTGGGAACACTGTGCATATTTGGTTGAACACCTCCTGTGTGTGGAGGTTGTTCACTGAAGCCTTCGCACTGAAGCAGTCAGATGCCACCCGCCGCGTATGAAAAATTCAACTGACGGCATTCTTAAAACAACAAATATAGCTTGAAAGCTTCACGACAGCTCAGTAGAATATGGATGGTGTACTTAGGAAGTATCCAGAGATGAATACATAATGAGTAAATAAAAAAAGGCTCCTTTTTCATTGCTGTGGAGGAAACACCCATCGACACTGGCCTTGAAGGTGCCGTGACTGATCTCATAGGTACAGGTACAGGAGGAAGCAGGGCGTTGTGTTCGTTTCCGCCTCAGGTCAATTTGCCAACTGGTTGTGAATGGGTGCCATTTTGAAACATGCAAATGTGGGTAGCCTCTGCCGGTATCAGCTGATGCAGGTTAGTGTTGTCTTTGGCCATGTCGTAAAGGCTCCAAGGGTAGAAAAGACGCACAGAGAGTTAGAAAAGGTCGCATAAACTCCAGTGGGATTACTTTACCAACACTTTCCATGGCTGAGGTCCTGTGAATGGATCCATTGTGGGCTGGGTCTCTGCTCACAGGAAAGCAAACCCTGTCAAGATTCAGTTCGTTAGCACGTAGTTTACTGTTTGAAGTTGGGTATTTATCCGGTGTCTAAAGGGAAACCCCATTCAGACATACGAAGTGTGTGTGTATGTATACGTGCAGACAAGTATGTGTGTGTGCAAATGTACATAGGATCGACAGGGGGTTTCCAGAGCAAATTGCTTGAGGGCAAATAAAACTTTCCATGGTGCAATAAACTGTATGTAGAAGGAACAGCAGGGACATTGGTGCTGCTCTGAAGCTTGGAAACAACCTTGGGATATTTGTTGAAAAAATATGTACAAAAGGGCTATTTTATGCTCCAACATCCTTATTAACACCAACTATGACAAGGAGCAAAAGTAAGAACAAAACTGTTCCTGAATAGTGAACATTGTGTGAACTTGTCATACCGGTAATTAAGAATATAGAAAAGAAATATAGAATTGAGTCACGAATACTATCAGATATCACTTATCGCTTTAATTTATGCGAGTGTGCCTGTGCGTGTTTTCCCTCATTTCTTTGTGATTTGTTTGCTCTTTGGAAGGCGTCCGCATCCCTTTGGTCAGACAAAAGCGCCGCACTGAGCAAAACCTCCACTCCACTTTTATGGTCTGTGTGGGACGTCCTATTTGTACATGCTTAGAGCAAATTAGACCAGCAGCTGCACATGGCCGTCCCATTCCATGTTGGCTTTTCATGATAAAAATATGCTTCGGTAAACCTCGCAGCTCGCCTCCAGAAATACGCTGCCTGTTTCTTATGGGCCTGACACCTCTTCCTCGTTTACAATCGGCTCTTCCTTTTCCCTCTGGCGTAAAAAGAGAAAGAAGGAGACAAAAAAAGGAGGGGAGAGGGAAAGAAGGAAACTGAACGGCCACCGACGCAGATGTTTTCCACATGTACAAGGAAAACAAGCGTCAGTGAGATGAACATAAGGAGAGGGAAGAGAGGGCTGCACCTGTTGTGGGTGAGCCCAGTACCGGTAACGTGTCATGCTGCTTCAGTCATTAACCAACTGGACGCCGACATGTACATTTCTGTTCACATGCATTATTGTACTTGGATAATTTCAAAAGCCATAACGCTGTCTTATCTTTTACATCAAACTGGTCATTGAAGTACACGCACTGTGTTTCCAATGTTTACATTCTCTGTTACCGCCATAAAAATAGTCTAAAAAACAGAACTGAGTGTTGGGTAATCTGCCCCCCCTGGGTCTGGACGAGATCTAGACACGGGCATCTCTGTGGAACCACAATACTTAATTTATAATACATTTGACCTTCAGCAAAAATTGCAGCTATTTGGAATTTAGATACTATTTTGATGAATTGTGCAGCTGTTGTAATTTTTTTGATAAGATTGTCTCTGAAAACATTTCTAGTAGGGCTTTTTTCAAATCATAAAACCGTCATAGACAACTTCAAAACTGGAAAAAAAGAAGCTCAGTCTATGATGTTTACAGAAGTGAAATTTCTCAAAATCCTCCACTAAGCTGTGAGCTGTCATGAGATCAGCTGTGTGTACCTGAAGTGAGGTAGATTTACTTTGTAATTCCCACACCTGCCTGATTGCCATCGATCAGTCAAGACTCCCTTTATGTCTTGGGACAGTTGGGAAAAGTGGTAGGTAAATATAATTTCTGACAGTGTGACAGGAATAAGAAATAGTCCTGACGCGGAATTGAGTTCTTAGGCTAATCATCCATGATTACAGCCTAGGAAGCCAAAACACACTCCATGTGAAAGAGGTTGTTTTCATGTGCTTGCTGCAGCAGCACGGCTGGCTGACAGTTACCTATTCTCCCGAGGGCTCTCACTCTCCTTCTGCCTCGACTGGACTGGCCCACAGCAGTTCCCCCAGGAGACTGTCCGGGGAGACCTGGACAACATTGGCCGCCGGCCGCCTAGTGGTGTCGTTTCATCGAGCTGAGCTTCGGACAAAAGCAGCACTTGTTGTCAAAAGAAGTTTGTGGCACTGCGTTCCCAGCCTTGTGGAAAGGAGAGGACAGCCAATGACCAATGCCAAACAGACCTGCTCCAGCTCACCTGTGCAGTGATCGTGGAACCGAGTGACCCAGATCTGGATGGAAACCATTGCAAATATTTCCTAGCAAGGTTTCTGGAAGATGCGTTTGGTTGGGCCTCTCAGTGGGGAATTTAACTAACTGTAAATGATTCTGCCTCTTGCCAGTTTGTGTCATCTGTTCCTAAGTAGTAAACAGTCGGTTTACCATTAAACCATCCAGCGGGTAGCTCAGTGCCATGCAAGGTGTGGACTGAAATGTAGTAAAACATCAATACCTTGGCAAGAGTGCTGTGTTTATCTTGACACCTGCTGAATTATTTACTGGGTAACAGACACTGTAATGACAATGACGTATGATTAATAGCAGAGGTCTTGTTGATCAACGTTGAATCTGTACTTTTGCCTACAAGGCAAGGCTCCTTTGCCCAAAGTGCAGCTTAGTTTAGACGCGTAGGCTGTGCTGCAAATATTGGGCTTGGCCATGGAAATTTAATTATATTGGCGCAGAAAGCCTCGAAATAAAAAAACAGCAACCTGGGGAACAATTATGCAAAGTGAAAGGCTACTGGATTTCTCCCTTTTCCTTTCCTTTCCTTTCCTTTCCTTTCCTTTCCTTTCCTTTCCTTTCCTTTCCTTTCCTTCTCTCCTGTCACAATTATATAATAATAAAACAGGACCAGACTGTTAAATCAAACATATTGTTAATTAATTGTTGTGTGTGTGTGTATTGTCTTATTCTCATCTCGTATTATGAAAAGCAACCATAAAGGTGTTGTAATTTTTATTTAATGACCAGCATAAGTTAATTAAAAACATGACATATTTTACTCATTAGTTTTACACATTCTCCACACTAACCGTACAACATTGTTTATCAGTTTTTATGAGGGCCTTGTCACAAGGGCATTGACTGCGTCTTCCTCTCATTCCCATTGAAGTTCCACCTGCAGATCACAGGAAACACAAACACCATTGCGCCCATTGACACGAGTCCTAGAGCTTCTCGCCAGCCACCTCGCTAACCATCATGCAAACCTTTAAGCCAGCTTTGTTTGTTCACAGCTGAGACTCAAAAGAAAGGCAGGACCGGTGCCGAAAAGGGCCAGCTTTGACAATTTTTACACAAAGGGAGCACTGTTGGCTAACAGTGAGCGGCCTGTTTCTGGGAGGTTTGCACTGTCCCTGGGGCCATTTCATGGAACAGTTAGCAAGGCCAAAGGCAACCCGTGGACTAGAGTGATAGTTAAGGCCTTCTGGGCGAAACCTGGGTCTGGCTGTCCAGTTCTCCCCTCCGTCCCCCCACCCTGTTCAGAGGCTTTCACAAAGCCAAGTGGGAACACTCGGGGCTGCAGGTGTCCTCTCATAAAGAGCCACATCACATGGGCTGGTGAACTGACTGATTTTGCATGTTTGGCTTAGTTTTCCCTTCACTGCAGGTGTACAACAGACATTAATGAAATTATAGTTTGTTGTCGGAGTCCAGTGGAATTGCAGTTTTATTTCAGTAATTACAGTGGCATTGATTGTTTGTGGTGCCGTACATGTCACTGGTCTGGGTTGACTTCAGTTTTAAGTGTCAAGGTAGGTCAAAGCAGAATAGTCCATGCAGATATTATTGTAAGAGGTTAATATTTAGAACTATCCCAGACCCCAGCTTTACCTGCTAATCCATCTCTCAGTATGAAGTATAGACCATCATTAGCTCCCTCTTCTCCACAATATCTGAATCGAGGCTTCCTCTAGCTGCAACGGCATTTGCAACAACTATCAAAAGAAGCAGTCTTCCCTCATTTGATTTAGCCTTGATGGGATGGAGAACCCAAAAGTACGGCTCGCGTGGTGAAAAAAGGAAAGAGCAGGAAAGCATGCGAGTAAAGACGAGAGATTAATATCCAGGCTTCTCTCCTCGTGACCGCAGAGTGGGCTTAAAGAGCCCGGCGCCTCATTGATGTCAACCCTAGCTGTGCCTGTCCTGTAGTTTTCAGTTTGGTTTGGACAGAACAGGCGGCTTGGCCTACAGGGGTTGGGAGGACAGGGCCCAGGGTTTCCCACATCACTCAAGGGCCTCTGATAGGCGGTCACACAGGCCGGTAATGACAGGGGGAGAGATTTAGTATTAAGGTCTCCTCCGCTGCCTCCTCTGCTCCTGTCTGACATCAGGCTGTTAAATACGGGGATGAGAACATGGCACGGTCTACAGGGAATGAAGTTCAACCTGTCTTAAGTATACACAGCTTTGTGTGAGGGAAGGCGGCTGGCTTCTGTTGTAGTGTTGCTAAGGACACGAACAGTATGAAGTTGAAAGGGAATTTGGAATTATAGTCAAATGCTGGCGATTTTAATTTAGTTGATTTCACTTGTGTGGTTCTTTCTACACTGATCATTGTTGAGTTCATGACTAATGAATTTGGGAAGACACATTAATGGCTGCTGAGCATTTTGAAAATGTCATATACTCACAAGTAAAAGACCTCATTGTCTCTGCCAGTTTGCAACTCAACTGTACAAGCAACACTCAAAGTGCCACAGCAACTTTCAAACAGCCGATTGCTGCACCTGCATCCACAGATCATCACACCATTATGGCATTTAAAGAAAAGGCCTCAGTCCAACACGCCCCCTGACCTTCTCCCGCTAACATAAACTAATTAGGCTGTCTCTGAAAGGAATGGCCCGCCGTTGGATTAATCAGCCTCTACAAATCTGGACCATGCAATTCTGCTCGAGCCAGCTCTCCCCACTAGAACCTCATTATCTCACGTTTTCAAAGGAGCGCCATGGAGAACAGCAGAAGGGGCTGAAGGGATGGAGAAACGGAGGAGGTGGTGGTGCAGGAAGGGGCTTCCCCAGCTCCTCTCCTCTCACATCGGACTCAGAAAGGAAATGTCAAGCGTGAAGCTCCGTGAGTGGTCAGTACTGCTCAGTCCAGCAGGCAGCACAGAGGGGGCCTTTGTCCACCATCACTTAGCACCAATTACAGCCCGTCAAAATAGTTTTTCTGCCGTGGGGCGACGTGTTAATGGGCCCGGCGTTGGGTGTGAGGAGCGACCTTGTCCACACACACCAACCAGGGGTCAGGGGTTAATAGGGCCCCTCTGATGTGGCGGATGAGATTTTTGCAACCTTTAGCTGGCGAGGGAATGGCCGGACAAAGCCTGTAGAATGTGATACAATTAGGTGGACAGCTAGCCATCCTGAATGGAGCTGCTCAGAAGTAGAAGGGGGATAGCTGCATTATCTAGGAGCAGATGGGCAGCCGGACGCTAGCCAAACAGGTGCCAGGCAAGGTCACCCCATCCCAAATGCAAATGAGGACCCAGGTGAGGACGCCATCCCAAAGTCTTTTTTTGTCACTGGAAAAAGTCACAAACTGTCTAGCTCTTTTAAGCATTTCCCAAATCTGGGTGTGAAGTTGAAGCCTGGCTTCAACAAAAGTTATGGGCCTCTAGTCTGCTCTCAGTCAAACCTGCAAGCTGTCTTTTCTCTCATATGAGAACATGGGCCGATTGGCGTCTGGCCTATAGTATATTTCCTGAGTTTAAGTCATCAGTGATTATCTGATGAATGAGAGTGGGGGAAAAGCCCTGGCAAAATACAATGTTCATTAAATGACATTGTGCTCCATGTGCATGGTCTGGGTATAATAACACAAAGCCAGGCCTTCTTTTGCACCGTAAGTGTGGGAACAGAACCAATGCCAAACAGCCAATGGGCCATCAGAAGACCCACAGCGCAGTGTGAGGGAGAACTGGAAATTTCTGAAAAAACACTCCACACCACACCGAGCATACCCAACCACATGCCTGTGGGAGTTAGCGGATGACATCTATCCACATATAAATACTATCTGGATGTATTGGTGCACACATTAAAACCCCACCCAGTCCTTGACAAAATGGTGGTGGTGATTCGGCCCCCAGCTCATCTCCTTGATGTTGAAATGATGGAGGTGATTGAACTCAGGCTCCGAATTGGATTTGTTTAATCTGCATCAGGTTTGAACATCCCGTGTAAACACAAGCGTGTGCACATGCCGGAAATGCCACGACTGGAGACGTAAATGCCCGTGGTTGACTTTGGAAGTGAATCAAAAGGACGGACGGGAAATGAAGCCTGAGCAGATGTTGGATCATTTGCATTGTTACTGCTACCTATTTAATCTACAAATTAGTAAATGGCACTGATCGATCATGGCTGTCACTGAGTGTTAAAAAAAAAGGGGGTAAAAAAGGAAATGCTGTGATCCTCGTTAATTAGATAATTATTCTCACGTCTTTAAATACCAATAATGTGTGAAGTTGTGTTAGTGTACAACCTTTGGGAACGGAACCTGCAAGTTTCTTCAGAATTTTACACTGAACTTGACTTTGGCAAATGCTGTGGAACCAAAATTGAATAAACACAAACATCATTAAGAGTTCATGTGTTCCAGTTAAACAACCCTTCGCCTAGACTCTCATTTCCTTAATGGCCTTGCAGACGTATTTCACCCTCATGTTAAGCCACAAATCATTGGCAACATGGTTTCTTTTGCTTTGTTTCCCTCAGATATCAGACTATGTCTAGAATATTTCGTAGCCCTTCTAGGATTTATTTGCCTCACTGAGCCCCTTCGAACCAAACTCATTAGGGAGTGTGTTTTGGGGAGGGAGGGGTGAAGGTCAGCAGGGGTTAATTCCAATCGCAGTGCCTCCTTGAGGCAGTGTGACAGCATGTCTCCTCTGCTCACAGATTGGATGAGTCCTTGGTGATTCTGATGACAACGTGTGGAAGATTGAGTCTCTGACATGTTTACCTGCTCCTGCATATACGTTTGTGTTCTTTAATAAGTTTACATAGTGTATGTACATACTGTATAGACTATAAAAGTGTAGTTTATTTCAGGATAAACTGTGACGCTGCTAAAGGTTTTGGTATTTCGTCGGACACAACCACAGCAATTCTAGTAAACCTAATTCTTTGGATGTTTTGACAGTTTGACTGTTTTACATGATTTATAATGCACACCCTCTGGCAGGGTTGATACAGTATATTATTGCACTGCCCTTGTTCTTGTCATTGTCTTTCTTTATTTTCATCAACTCAAGCTGCTGCTTTATGACTTATTATTCTACTACTCCTTGATCTGGAAGGAAGCAAAGAGCAAGAGGGGAAGAATGAAAGGAATAGAATAACAGAGATGATGGAGACAAAGGCTTGCCAAAGACATAACAGCGAGGAAAGAAAGGTAGCATGTGAAAAAGAGAGAAAGAATGTAAGGCGGAATGAAAAATCCGAATGAAAGGAAGGAAAAGAAAACAAGACGGGCAAGAAAGAGTGAGATGTGGGCCATTCATAAGCAGGCTTCTCGAAGGGATCTAGGGCCAGCACACCTGCTACTATTCACTTCAGAGGAAATAGACACTCTGTGGAAGAGAGGCTCTTGGCCTCGGGACAAAACCGCTGCAGCGCCAAATTAGAAACAGGAAGGACTGTGGCTAAGGCTCAGATTAAAAACGCACTCCCCACATGGACTCAATATACTGCAGCCCTGATCCCGCTCTGGAAACCCAAAACCCAACAGCACTATTTTATGCCCCAGTCAACAGAATGCACTGTTTGCACAGTGACAGTACAGAGATTCATTCCAATATCAACTCCTGCCTGTTGGTAAACTGCCCCCCTCTAAATAATGCCCATTCTAATGAAGAGAGGAAGTCATGCTCCTTATACTCAGCAGTGGATACTTAATAGTAACGCATCACAATACTACACCATACCAACCCAGTTATTAGGAAATCATGTGGATGTCATAAACCAGAGTGTTGTTCCGTTCCTCTGGCAGTAGCCTCAATAGCATCTACTTAGATGGACATAATGCACCCACCAAAGGGAGGACCCCGTTCTCTCCTACATACAATCATTATGGTAGTGAATGTGTGCTCAGAAGAACTAATTATCTGAAATATATGGTGAGGTGAAACTAGCCAGAGGTCTGTGTGAATATGCAAGAAACAAATGAATATGGATGTATATACTTGCTTCATTTCTCAAACCACACTTGACCTCTAACGGGTTTCTCTTCTGCTGACGGGAGCTGAAAGGCATTTCCTGCCCATCCACATACATACTCACCCTAGAAAAGAGTAAAAAAAAAAGGTTTTGTTTCAAAAAAAAAAAACATGCTTCTGTCGGCTCAGGACAAGGGAAAAAGTATGTGCTCGTTCTCATACAATATTTCCATTTACTCATGAGGCTGTCCAAGTGGTGTGTTCCCCTCAATCTATCATTTCACTGTGGTCACTGGTGGTAGAAGGGCCCACTGTAATTATTCTTACAGATATTGAGGACATCTAGAGGTTGTTTCTCCATGTCACTGGAAAACAGAAATACCTCTTTGGCTGAAAGGTCACTTTTTCATTACTTGTGGCTCAGTGAGGTTTCACAGGAGGATTCTTACACGGAACTGAATCTATACACACACATACAATGAGGCAAAGGGCAAATTTGTGTGTTTTAGAATAATAAATAAAGGAGAAAAAAATACTGCAGTCTGCTGTCAGCCACTGTCTTCCTTGTCTCTTTTCTGCTCCACTGCACCAGCTTCACAGTAGAGGTCACCGCTTGAGCTATGAAGGGCTGTATTCAGCGAAGGTCCCCTGATTGATGTCATAGCCAGGAACGCTGATGGATGTACACACATAAACACACATTATGGCATGACGGGGAGTGTGCCCTGCAGAGGGACTTCAAGAGAAAAACCTGCCATGACATCACCCACGGGAGTGCAGGTGCAGGGCCGGGACAGGAAGTGAGTCACAGGAAGCTTAGTGAGACAGACTTTGCCATGCGGCTGTCAGGCTGTCGGTCAGCAGGTTGTAGGAGTGCGAGTTTTAACACCTCATAGATGTGCTGGCTGGAGCAGGTTGTGGACCTTCTCGTCCTACAAACAGACTGGTTTCATCTCCAGTCAGAAAATAAGTGTCAAAGATTTTTTTTGCCCACATGCCATTGCACAAGTAGCATTCCACACAGAATATGTATGCTTGTAAATAATGTCTGCTGGCTATGAAATATATTCAAAGGAGTCCTTTGTTTCATTCAACTTTTTATGTGGCATACAGACGAGAGGTGTAGACTCCCGTCGCATGGCTTTAAGTCAAGTCGGGTTGAAAGTTTGATGACTTCCGACTTAACTAGACATAATCATAAAAGACTTGACACTTTACCTTTCTGTGAATAATTAACAGTTGAATAAACACATAAAACCCCAATATGTAAAAGGTCCTTCGTAAGGCATATTTGCTTTAATATGCTGCAAACCATTTAAATGTTGACATGCCATAACATGTTAAGAACACATCAGGACGTCAGACTTACTTGGATATTGAATTTTACTTGAATTGATTTGAAAGCAGAAAACAGTTCGGTCCCCCTCACGATACAGAGTTGCTGCAGAATTTTAACTGTACAATTTAACTGAGCAGGGACAATATTATGTAATATTATTATGTAATAATACAGTTGTATGTTTGGGGATAAAGTCGCATTAAATACGTGTCTGTCAGTCCAGTGCACTGGCCCTATAAAGGTACAATAACTGTGATGGTATATGTGTCCTTGACAATGGCAGCACAGCAGTTGATACAAAGCTTATTACACTAATGAAAAAAGTGTGGAGAATGCATTTGTCCCATACCACCCAGGCAAGGAGAGCTTGTTTCCCCTGGTGCACTGCATCTGGAAGCAGCCTACTGGTAATCTGCTCTAAGTACAAAAAGTTCAGCACCAGCTTTTTCTCATAGACCACCAAGTGAGGCTCGGAACTCCACAACAGGTCTCCTTTCATAGCTGGGGATCAACTGATGCTTGGCGGACCTGGTTTCAGGTCTGGAGTTCCTCAGGGTGCCGCGTCGACACTGTGTAGCTCATGACAATGTTATTATTGGTAGTATTCTGTAATCCTGAACTGTGGAGACCTTACTTATGTTATTTATGTCTGTCTTTGCCAGGAGATCGAAGGCTTTTCGCTTCTAGTTAGGGTCAATAAGATTAGTTGTTGCCATCTGCTGGCTCATAAAAGACGCACAGTAAGAATTTTAATCCAACTTTATAGAAAAATAAAATGTTGAAGCCAAATCCAAGATACGTAAGATACATGTGTGCGGATATTTGTCACATTCTGACTTCTCTGTATTTAACGTCTGTTGTCAGTCAACAGCTGAAACTAAACTGTTCTTTGCTCCTCTGACTGAGAACATCCCTCACTTACAGTTGTAAGCACGAGATTTACAGTTTCAGAGATTGACATTTATCTAACAGGCATGCCGGCGGATGTCATGTAGCTCCTCTTGATTGATCTCCTCACTTCCTGCTACAAAGATGGAGGCCACTCCCGTAACCACACTTCCCCTTTCAAGCTCGGTGTAGGGGAAACCCTTCTACAGTGTTACAGGATCAGTCAGGTTCAGCCCCTCCACCCCCCAATCTAAGTATAACCATCGGAGGAGTAATCACGACACTGACCTAAGATCAGTGTCGAGAGACAAAGCCATCCCAGAGCCTGTTAAGAAGCCCATATGTGGTCCATCTGGAATCTTCCCTGCGTTCTCTTTGTTATCAACACGCACATAGTCCATTTTCATTTGATCACAGAATAGTTGCGTCTTAACAATGTTGTCTGCACTCATCAATATGGAGAGCAGCAGGGAGTAGTGCAAACCATTTACAGACATTCAGAGTTGTTTTAAAAGGTCTTAAATTAGAGTTTAATGGCATTGAAAGTCCATAGTGACTGTTTTGATACAATAGATGTCTGTCTTTCACCTAACTAGACTAACTAGAAGAGGCAGCAAAAGTACTGTTTGCTTAAATGCAGATACTTTGGTACAAAAATCCATGAATAGAAGCAAAAAAAGTCAGTGTCGCCAGTCATACAATTTTGCTGAAATACACAAAAAAATACAAATGTAAGATATTTGTGTCAAAATGCTGGGAGTTAAAAGCTCAAACATAGTTAAGTAACATACACATATGAAAAAAATGCAGGAATGTAGAGTAAACATTTTTTCTCAGATGCATGGAGTTTAAGACTTGGTCTCCTCTGAGTCCCAGCTAAAGGTGACGACTTTAACATGTCATTACATGGATGATTTGCCCTTCCAGTGATGCAACTAGCGGGACATTTCAGCCACAGGTTAGCAAAAGTTTCAGGGTATGGTGCTTTCATTAGTTACATGTGTATTTTGTTTCAGATGCACTTTAATTCATCGCACATACATGTGCAGACAAATTGACATGGAAGGATAAAAGACAAACACTGTATGCATATAAAAGTACGATCATCCGTGCAGTGATTTCCATATTCACTCTGCTTCTGAATCTGTGGCCGCTTGTCTGTTTGATGTGTTCAGAGCTGCAGCACAGATGTCACAATTTTAGCTATGCCAGACGTCATCTCGCTGGTTCTCGGAACACAGACAAGAAGAAAAAAAAAAAATCTAAAATTAGTGTGTGCGGCACATGGAGGAGAAAAGTAAGTAAATTCTGTTAGGTGTTTCCTATTGTCACTTTTCTACATTTTGGCACCGAACAAGTTCAGATCTCCCATAGTGGCTGACCCTCTCTGATTCATCAAACACAAAACGCCACATACATTTCCATTCCACGCCAAAGGCACAACTGGAAATCTGATTTTATAGCTAGTATGATTGGGGTTGTTTGTGTGTGTTTCACTTGCTCTTTTGTGTCCTCGCCCTGCAATTGTCCATCTGACCACCAGATGCCCTGGACTCTCCTGCCTCTCCCATTTTCTTTATTTTAAATGCTGCCTGTATAAACATAACATGAATCATTTAATTGGTATCATCAATATCATTTATCATAATGTGAGATGTCAGCACGCCTGTGATGTTTACAGCCATGTAATACGCTGATTCAATGTTTTTCTCACATTTACTTTGGTTGCTATGTCGTCAGGGGGAGTACCACAATAGTTGTAACATCTGAAGGGGGGAAGATGATGCTGACACAAAACCAACATTGAGAGAAATGAAAACTTTTTTTTTTCCCAGCCACCTTTGTTCATTTTGATTGGTAAGAGACAACATGAAGGACTCATCGGCTGCCGTCAATAGTCAGAAAATAGAAGTTCCTCAATGACATGTTTTCCGTTGTTATGTTGGCTACCTGTTCCTGTTCCTGTCCCAGCCAATGTCCTCGGTCATTTTCTGCACATGCTGTCTGGTTTGGATTTTCTGTTTGGACGTTCTTTGTTTGGACTATCTGGTCTGGCCTTTTCCTTTTTTTTTCTTTGGATATTCTGTGTCTGGGCTGATTGTCGCTGCCCCTGGTTGATTTTTCTCAATAAATAAATACCTCTGAACTTTTCCTCGCCTACCTCAGACTCCAAATTTGGACTCTCTTCCTCATTTTTTCCGAACCCACACCTGCGATAGTTTGTAGCAGTGTGGTTTGCTGTGTACCAAACAAAATGAGTGTGTCCTGCCATGTTGGTAGGTTACAGCTTCCAGTGTTATGCTCATCAGTTGTGCGGTTGCTCTGATGTGTGTTTGTGCGTAAACAAACTCTGCAAAGGACACCTTTAACTGATTTACCAGATGTTCATGGCGAAAGACGGGGAAAATCTGTATTCAGAGAGTGACTTTGCAGAGGTCTGTGGAGCAGGTGATGAGGATCTTGCCAAGAACACATTTCTCACAGTTGTGCTTTTATATCAAAGTTGTAGAATCAGTCATACCTTTTAAAACTGTTGCGTTTTTATTCTGTCGTGTCATAAACTAGTTTGAAAGCAAACGTTGTGCATGGACTGTACATAAAGGATGGTTTATAAATTCCCTTCCCTTATTGGCTGTCCACTCTATGATGAGCCTGGAAGTAATGGTGGCGATAAAAGGTCCTTATCACTTTCATCCTTGACCCCAGTGCTTAGTAAGAGAAGTCCCTGAGAACCTGTCTGATGGCTCTAAGCTGGAGAACTGACCAACTTGTATTCCTCTGGGACCCAGTTCAGCTGGGACGGGAGTTTCAGTCACACTGTTACCCATGTGTCACCCGTCCTGGGAGCAGTATTTCCACTCAACCCAATGAAAGGTTTATGGACTTAAACTATAAAGACAAACCACTAAATGTAACACTTTTTTACACCAACCCCCACCCCCCACCCCCCCATCCGGCTGCTGACATTACCCTGAAACTCTGCAGTAATGTTTTTCTTGTGTAGATATTTATCAAATGTTCATTAAATGTGCCTGTGAAGTGACTTCCTCCTGAACTCCATTAAAATAGTGCTGCTACTGGCAGAGCTGCGTGGTGTGGTGGGGTTCACAGAGGAGAAATGGACGCCAGATGGGAGTGTGTGTGTGTGTGGTGGTGGTGGTGGTGGTGGGGGGGTGTAGATGCAAGGTAGAATAAACTAACACATGCATAAGATTAGAACTTAAATGTGGTCGGAGACGGTGTGTGTGTGTGTAAAATAATTAGGTGGTTGCATCATCTGAAGTGAACGGCTGCTGCACACCGTTGGAAGGTGAAAAAATAAGTCAACAGACCTGATCTGAGGTACATAAAAGTGCGTTTAACATCTCCTATGTGAAGTCTCACCAGTCCCTCTCAGTGCTTGGCTGTAGATGTCCTACATACTGAAGTTACAAGCATATCTTAGTCCGGTGCACATTTGTTTTAGAGGAGAAAAAGGCCACCAGGAAACCCTTGAATAGATGATTGAAAAAACAACTGTGTTGGTTTTCCATGCAAGCGTATGCATGCGTCTGAGATAGAAAACCAACATTCCACGGTCCCAATGTGCGCTCACATAAAAAACATTCTATTTTAGAGCATCTTGAGCTGCCTTGTGATCCCTCCAAACCCTTTCTAATGCAAACACAGCAGAAAACGCAGTCCGTCAAAGGCAGTCTGCAAAACTCCCTCGCTGCCTCTCTTCCCCCTCTCATTATCTGATCTGCTGTTGAAGCTGCACTATAAATGTTTCTGGAGAAGTTTGAGTCATTTCAAATGACATTGTTTCCATCGGAAAACACCGGCGTCTCAAGATATTGACACAGGTGTTCCTGCTTTAAACTGTCATACTGCAACATATGATATGTTTTGCCAGCCATCCCTGTGAATAAAACATACGTCGTTCGCTGTTTTCAGTGTTTATGTGTTACACTACCTGCTGCTGTAATGTTTTGTGGGACATTCCGAATCTCCGTGTTTTTCTTCAGTGATGGTACATATCAAAGCCTTATGAGTCAGACGAGACAAAGGATTCGAAACGCTAAGTGGAGAAGAATCTGTCTGAGCATGTGCAGTATGTGGACAGGTGCAGGTGTGTGTGTGTTTGTGTGTATGTGTGAGCGACGAGTCATTTTTAATTAGAGTATCAGCTCTTCTCGCTGAGAGCCTGTTGGTGTGTCTGTCTGTCTCTCAGTAAAAACATCCCAATAAATTAGAATTACACTCCTCCTTAGAAGCTGTAGCAGTAGAATATCTTACGAACAGCCATGGTGATATGAGTCATGCCAGCCCATAATTTAGAATTTTTGTATTTAATGCCTGGTAGTTTATGTCCTCCTATGGGTAAATAAAGCAAACGTTACTGCTGTTGTTCCACTGACTCTTCAAATGCTGCGTTATATCTTTCGAGTACTACAAAGTCTTAATGTCTGTGTTGGATCTTTCTTTATTGCACAATTACCTGGCGAGGCCCTTTATCTTCTACCATGGAAAAGGTTACATTGACATGAGTTGCATTGGCCTTTAAGGCGTCTCCACTGAATGTCTGGCCATTTCCGAATGCCTAACAAACAGCCACTAATGTTACTGCGCTCGCTGTTTGTCAATATGTGTCAACTTTGGCCACTCAAACTAACTGCGTCTTCCATCAAACTCCATGTTTTATGTGGCTTGAGGTTGATCACTGGTGCAGCAGTGTGTGTGACGTCATGAGCATCAACTGCTCGGTTTTACAACAATGACGCTGACATTAATCTGTATAACCGTCTCCATTTCTTTGGCATAATCGGAATAATAGTAATAACATGTCAAAATGTGTTTATTTTATCGTGCATCTTGTCTTAGAAAAACGTGGGAACTAGTTTTTAGACGAGCGGTTTTGTTGATCTGTGCAGAGCAAGAAAACATGCTTGGGTGTTTTCCTAGTCCTCCCTCGGGGAGTCTATCACATTGGTGTAACTTGTCACTCCCGGCCTACCACCCGACTACAGCAATTCATTACCTCAGTGCTGTCACTTTCCTGTCTGGCCTTCTATTGTTGTTGGTTTCCAGTTACATTTAGCGAAACAACCCAATGCTTTCTTTGCAATCTGTGTAAGAGCTTCTGTCGCTGTATATTTTTCCAGCTAATTTCTGTCAGAATATCAAACTTTTTTATTCGTGTATCGTCAGCCGTGCATGTCGGCCGCTGACACAGATCCATCCACCGCCCCTTGCAGATGATCTCGGAAAACTGGAGTGACCACGTTTTCTCTCGATAAATACACATTATTTATTTACAAATAAAGTGGTTATAATAGAAATAAATACAAAATAAAAATCTGAGCATTGTACTTCATGTGGTATTGCACCCATTTCGAAATGTACATCAGAAACGCATTTTCAAAACCAGTAAAGGAATATTCCTCTGATTAAAATATTTATTTTTCCCAACTGTACGTAGACATAAATATATTCATATATAGTTATTTTCTTCTTCCACAATAGCTCTTTTGTGTTTCTCTTATATAAATAAACGTCTTCATTGGGAAACCAGTTGTCTCTTTCAGTCATTCGTGGCCCACTCTTCCCCCTCTCTATTCTCACTGCTGTCCATTTCTCACCGGCAGCCGCAGCCCTCCACCACCATGTCCTGGTAGTTTTTAAGGATGACCTTCTCGTATTCATCCAGGTAAAGCAGAGAGATGGGACTGAGGTCAGTGGGCACACAACAGGCTCTGGGAATGTTCGAGTTTACTGAGTTGACCAGCGTCTGCACAATGGCATGATTGGTAGAATTGAGGTGGTCTGCGAGGGGGAACGGACATTCCCCATGGCAGTAAAATGCATGGTAACCAGGGGGCGCCACTATCCATTCGTTCCACCCCACGTCACTGAAGTCCACATACAGGGCATGTCTCTTGCAGCTGGCCTTGTGCTGGTGCTTCCTGCGTTGTTTGCGGGCTGCTGCCTGACGTTTCTGCCGTGTGTGGAGCACAGAGTCCCCTCGGCCATCATGGCCGTAAGTCACCAGCAGGGGTCGAGCCTGAGGCCAAGAGTCCTGGTCCTGGTGCAGGGACCGGCTCACCCTGACATGCCTACTGTGTCTCTGGGCATGCTCCCCATTCATCTCCCCTTGCTGGGGGTGAAGCACTTCTACCATAAAGCCATGGTTGTGACCTTTACCAGAAGTCCACTGAGATACAGCTGGGCTGACATCAAAGCTCTCCCACCGGCTCAAAGAGTCCTGCACTAGTCGAGTGTCCAGCAGACGAACCAGAGGTTCCCCACCATGAGCTACAGGAAGCCCAAATATCTCATAAATGTTGATGCGGTGGAAGCCACCTGCAGGAGCACCGCTTCTAGTGCTGCTGTTACTGGAGTTGTTGTTGGGCGGCACAGTTCCCATGACCTGATCCCTGAAGATCCGCAGCTCGGCAGAGGTGATGAGCTCTTGCTCAGGGACAGAAGTAAGGTTGAAGTAGAACTGCTGGGTCGTTTTGCCTTTTAGGCTGGCCAGGGCCTCCATGGACTCTACAAAGACAAGACAAACTTAGAGTAAGATGATAGGGAGGTCAAGTGCACAGTAAAAACAAAATAGAGAATAGGCATGGTACAAGAAAGAGAAATAATATCTGTGATTCAAATCCTGTTGGGTTTGTGGAACCACAGTGAGCAGAGAAACGCCGGCCAAAGATTGTCGCTCACATTGTTTCTGTTACTCTCCCTTTTTCTCTCTCTCTCTCTTTCTCTCTCTTACACACCAGCACACACCAAAAACTCCCAGCCTTCTCCTTCAAACCAGCCAAGCTGCCACGTGGTTAACGCTGAGTTTCAGTGGGCCGCTGTCACGCACATCCGTCATTGATCGACAACAAATACCCATGGTTATAAAATACTGCAATTAATGTTGTGCTCAACTGTACACCTGCTTAAAGGTTAAGTCATTGTCTTAACCTTTAAGCAAACGGAGTGCTCCTATGAATAGAAAAGTGTTTACAGATCTCGTAAGTATCATTCTGAGTAAGAGATGTTGAATTACGACTTGACAGTGAGCAGGGCAAACAGTGAAAGTGCATGTAAACATGCTTTAATAACCAAACGGGAGCATATGAAGTACGGGGTACAGTTCGGCTCATTGGTATTTCCCCTCTTTAGGGTGTAGTAAATGGCAGAAATTACAGTATAACATGCAGTTTTCTTTGATAGGGTCCCACTTTGAACTTGATGAAGATCAAGTGTGATGCGCACGTTTTAATGGTCTTGCTGCGGTGAAATAAACACAAACTTTGAACTCTGTAAGTTTTCAAAGGAAGCATTTAGGAAATTCCACCATCTCATCCTAAACCTCCCTCCAGAGGCACAAAGTCCTCAATTAGACATCTCACTCCTTATTTGATGTGGGAAAGCCCCCTGTCTCTCATTCTCTCCCTGTCTTTCTTCTCTTCCTCAGCTCCCAAATCCCCTTTTCCCTCTGTTCTCTCCAATCCAAATCCTCTTTTCGGTCTGTCTCGCTCACTGTCACGCTTTCTTTAGTTCTTTTCTGCGGCGGCGTTCTCACTCTCTCCCCGTCTGTCTCTCCTCGGAGTGTGTGAACAAGTTGCGGCCTGTCAAAAACGTGTGAACCGCAGATATGAGTGTATCAACAATCCTAATTTCTTTTTGTGTTGCGTGCCAAAACAACAGATAAAGGCTAATGTTGGGTCGTTCATCACAGACCTGCTGATGGCAGCCTCTTCCTCTGTAACGGTGAAAATGTTCTATTTGGCATGAGAAATGCTTATTTTTGAAAATGGATAGCAGCAAAATGAATTATCCACGTGAAATTAATATCAACAGGCAGATTCCGTGATGGATTGGTTTACTCTGGTATGCTGCAGATACCAGCTCGTTACACAGAGTAGCCATCATTTCTCTCCACGTCCAGAGGACCGACATCTCCGCAGTTCTGTTAGCATAGCATGAAAGAGCCAGGGGAGCATGTGTAAACACGGTGAACACACTGGTAATGGCCGGTGGTGTGAAGGTGTTGGCCTGGTGCAGAGGTTTTCCAGTAGTGGGCAGGGAGCAGTCTGTCAGCCTGCCTTCTTGGGCCAGGCTTGTTTGTAGTGTGTCAGAGTAGCCACTGGGTGTCATTGCACTAAGCCTCTGGAGAGCACCCAAGCAACCACTCAGCCACCCCTCTGACTCACCCCTGATGGAAACTTCCCCACCAAAACACTTAAGACTCTGTATGAGGACTCTGTGTCGACTCCCTGAGGACTTGTGTCTTATAAAAACTGCACCATAATAAATTGAGAATAAGACTTTTACAGTAAATTTGCTCTTTTAATTCTTCGTAAAACAACACTTACCAAGGATGAGTTTCATTTCACCTGTTGGGTGATTTTAAAACGTTTAAAGCAGCCTAATCAGTAACATATGTAAAGAAACAATGTGTAGAACCGGTGAACTAATGCACTTTATCCAAGCTCAATGAACCTGCACTGCCTCGTTCATCTGAGCCGCACATGTTGCCAGGACGTAAACTGAACTGGAATTCAACAATCAGCGCGTATCCAGCGTATAAGGTAAGTGAGCAATTATGGTATTATTGGAACGTGCGTAATGGCGCACAGTGTGGAGCAAAGCAGTGATTTGGAAAGATTAAGGCGTGCAAACCTTCTTCTGCCTCAACCAAGGACAAATTTCAGTCCTGCTAGAAATGACTCACAGTTCAGTCGGACGCAGAGACGTAGTCATAATGCGTGCATCGAATGTCACGTTGCGTTATTGAGGTAACAGGGTGACCATGGTCACCTGCACAAATGTGCACCGCCCTTTATCCTGCTGCTCTGGTGCGTGTCTGGAAAAACTGTTTTCAGAATGCACGCAAACACCATCAATTATTAAGTAACAAATTACTCAGGGGATTCTGCCACCACTTGATGTTTTGAGCCGTGTGACAGCTGCACAGGGCTAATGGCTGGGTAAGGTTGCATCACTGTGTGTGTGTGTGCTGGTTAATTCAAGTGTGCACAAGACGTTTGTAATGTTTTAAGCCAAACTTGCATTAGGGTTGCAAATAAATCGGACACGTGTCATCTTTAAATGACTAACCCGCCGTAAAACAGAGAAGTGCTCTGAAGTTCAGGCCTGACGCACTGACTCATGTTTAAATATAGGTTTGGTTTGTCTGAGAGAGCCGAGGCACTCTGTGGCTGACATGTAAAGGTATGTCACTAATACATACCTTCATGGTGAAAGCTTCTAATCGTGTTGGCCTTGCTGGCAGCTCTCTCTGCATGTTTCCCCATGCTCTTGGGCCGTTTAGTGCTGTGGTCTCCGTTTGCTGAGTGCATGCGATAAAGGTCCACCATATACTGCGGCACCACAGCTTGCTTGCTCGGGGTCGGCCTCCACTTCAGTCCGAACATATTGAGAAGCCGAAGCTCAAACTCGTTGAGGAAGCTCTCCGACTGTTCTGGGGTCTGCTTCCCGGATTCGCTGTACTTCCTCCGGCCGACCTCGGGGATAAGTCCCGTAGCACCTTCCATCAACACCTGAGCGAGCAGCAGTACCATGAGAGAGCTGACCACGGCGACCATGATCAGTCAGTCCCTGTAGAGAAAGGTGGTTTCTGTCAATACACGGCAGCGTTGAGGTATTGACATGAGGCAGCAGGAATCAAACACAGCCGGATGTATGTGATCCCCCACATACGGCAGCAGGAACTGAAGGCGGGCAGCTTCAAAGGAGAAAACCACCTCTATGAAACAACAGCCCCGTCTATCTCAAACAGAAGATTGAAGTGAACATGAAGCAGAAACATGAAGATACCAACTGGAGGAAGTGAGGGAACAAAGAAGAAGAAGAAGAGGGGGGTAGTTACAGGAGGAGGGTGTGTGAGTGGGGGGGCAAATCAAAGAAAGTTGCGGGTGGCAATGCAGACATAAAGTCTCCAATTATGTGAAGAAGAAATGCAAGTGCGAGTTGGGCCGAGAAGATCACAGGAGGCATGAGAGAGTGGTGTGAGGGGGAGAAGGAGGGAGAAGGAGTGAGCAGCAGCCGCTGCTACAGGCGTCAATTTGCACAGGCTTTGACGGTCATGTATAATCAGAAGGGATTGAGTTACTTCAAGAAGCTCGCAGGTGTTAGATCTGACGTGCGCACCAGGGGCCAGATGTACCCGACCGGGACAACACATCACAAACATCAGCCAAGAAATAAACAGCCCTGACTCCAAAGAAAGCAACTTTTACGCACAACTTCACATGAACACAAGAAGTCACCGTGGTTTCACAAGCAAACCAGCCTATTGATGGGTTTTATTTACAACAACGTGGAGGTTTACACCACTTTTACCTGACGAGGAAGCACTGTCCGGTCGTCGTTCCACCTTTGGCCGCTGATAAAGTCCACATTAATTCGTGTTTAATCCACGCTGCTCCTCCGCGGAGGACCAGAAACAGCCCATTCCCTTCGCCGATCCACGCATTCTCTCACCAGCTGGAGCTCGGTTGGTTTTTAGTCAGAAGAGAGGAAGGAAGGAGGATGAAAAAACACGTTAGCTCTACGAGGAAGCTGCTTCGCGGAGGCAGGAGCGATCTAAAGCATCTTGGTGGAACATGTTTCGGGTCTGTGCCGGAGCTGGAGAACCGCTGCGCGCACACACGTCTCGGAGGGTCTGGGAGCGCGTCCTGTGTGCGCCACTGCGCAGCGCTGCCATTGATTGGTGCCTTTTCTTCCTTCGGCGACTCCTTTTGTCGTTCAGTGATGTCACCGAGGGGCTGTCAATCATGTGTCCTCTGCGAAGCACCTCCTGCGGGCCTCGAACACCCCCCACCCCCCCCATACCCCATGCTCCAAACTTTGCTCATGTCAAATAAACACGCATTGGAGCCACTGACGTTCTGCTGCGCAGGAAAACTAGTTCAAGTAAAGAGAAACTGTAATTTGATGCTGAAATGTAATTTACTTTTAATGCTTCCAACTTTATTTGAGGACATCACTGATCAAATTATGAGGTGGGCCAACAAGTCTCATCATGTTGAAGAAGTCTCAAGTCAAAAGTCTAGACAATGTCAAGTCTGATGCAAGTTGGGAAATTCAGGTTGTGAGTCCTTTAATATATTCTGTACATAAGTAAATCGTATATAAGGTCAAGTGTCAGGTCTTGTGATTTGAGTCAGTTCAGAAGTCATCTAATTTGTGACTCACTTGAGCCAATGTCGTCTGATAAAAATGCAAATCTCTCGTGAAGACCAATTTTCCCTGATTCATACGTTTGTGGTAGGGTGTCACCACTGAGCCATTCATTAAGTCGAGATTTATAATTTACTGTTGCCTGGCTGCCTAATTTTCCATCATTCAGCACTTTGAACACAGACATGTCTGTAAACCATGCTCATTATAGCCCCCATATACTTTAAAAATACATTAATATTGATTTATGATCCAGAAAAAAAGTCATCCAAGGTTACTTTTGTCTTTGTGAAGGTCTTAGCTCAGCTCCCCGCGCTGTTATGGGCAAAACAGTTCTTTTAGGTGTACCACGTCATTAGAATCCGTTCTGTCAAAAGATTCATTCAACATATTCGTTCGCACTGAATGGTACAGCCTTGTTTAAACACACCCCAGTGGTGTGTTGTAATCAGCTTCCTCCTGCTGTTTCACAAAAAAAGCCCAGATACTTGATGAGGCGCTGTTGCTGGATCAAACATGTAGCATTTGGATTACGTCGAATGGATAGCAGCATCACAACGCGTTGCTTTTGTGGTTCAAAGGATTAGAACCCTGCAGAGGGACCAGCACATCCTATGTGCGTGTGTGTGTGTGTGAGTGTGAGAGACACCTCGTGTCATTTACATATGCTGCCTCCTGAAAAAATGTTTTCATTTCATTCACTGGTGGGCTGTGAACATTTTCACATCTAAAATACATTCAAGCCGTTTACACAAATTCCTGGTGTAGAAATAACGTGCCAAATGCAGTTCACTTTCTGTTGTACTCGTACAGCACTCGTGCACCGGGTGAGACACTCTTTGCTGCTTTGTGTCTGGCCTGTGGGGTGTAGTCAACAGCATCAGTGTTTAGGGGGCATCTCCATAAGAAAAGCCCCCATTGATTCCCTCTAGTGACTTCCATTAGGTGATGATGGTGGGGCAGGCGGCTGTGTTTTGGCCAAAGCACCACGTCTGTTTTCTTCCAAGAGATGGCAATAGATTAAATCCCACAGAGATCACAAGATATCTTTGTCTCCTTTCGGGACAATAACATTTTATGAGGGATAATCCCAGATCATCCACTTAGCAATTAAAATAGGAGAGAGGCCCGTGGTTGCATACCGTTACCTCAGTGGCAGTGGTCCTCTGCCTTCCCCTCATTTCTCATTTTCATCATCGCTGCTCAGAGTTGTTCTTTTTTGAGAGGATCATATATTCTTGTGCAGATGTTACTGACACGTCGTTAGATAGGTCAGCACATGCTGTTGACAGAATACTCCAAGCTTCTCTGGCATATAGATGTTATAGGTGTGTGTGTGTGTGTGTGTGTTGTGTTGGGGGGATGGGGGGTTGGGGGGG